>CAUYQV010179480.1:0-21286 GCA_963574575.1 Galagoides demidoff
TCAAGCGAGTCTCCTGCCTCCGCCTCCCAAGTAGCTGGGACCACAGGCGCCCGCCACAACACCGGGCCATTTTTTGGTTGCAGCCATCATTGTTGTTTGGCGGGCCCGGGCTGGGGATTCGAACCCGCCACCTTAGGTGTACGTGGCTGGCGCCTTAGCCGATTGAGCCACAGGCGCCGAGCCAACTATTTCTAATTTTTATGTTTCTTTCTAATTTTTACTAACATCAGAAGACAATAAAAATAATTCATATAATGACAATGGCCCATTTGCTATTAGCTTTGTGCTAGGCATAGTACTTTAAACACTGACACCATCTCTTTCAATCCTTCCAGCAGTACCAAGAGATAAACCAAAGGACTCAAGTCTTTCTATTCTATTACATCAATTAAAATAAAATCCAGAAATAGAAACATACACAAACAATATCCTACCTACTGGTTATTCTGTTATACTTCAAGCACATTTGAAGTCAGGAAGCTCAAGTGTACAGATGTGAAAATCTTACTCCTATGTCCAGAGTCAGAAGAGAGATGGTAACATGGAACCTGGACCTTCTGGCTGACTTTCACCATTAACAACTTAATTTAAGTCCAAGGAAAAGGATAACTCAGTGAGTGTTCTGCATTCCTTTTAAAAATATTAATCACGGCTCATTCACATTCTTTAAAAGAAATCCACCAATGTGCACATATTATGCAAAAATGCAACCTCAATTTTATAACTTTACAAATTGAGTAATTGTGGATATTAATCATTTAAGTAGCAGCAGTTCAAGTAGGATTATAAATGAAACTGAATTGTAGCTCATGTCTATATTGGACAGAGAAGGAGAAGAGATTATAAAGAGAAACAAATACAAAAGGATAAAAACTAAATGTGAGAATAAACGAAAGGAAAAGGGAAAACAGAAAAAAAGGGAAGGAAGGAAGGAAGATAACACACAACAGAGAAACAGAAAAGCAATGATGTAAAAACGGATGAAGGGAGCAAAGGGAGTTAAAGTGACTTAGTAAAGCGACTTTCTCACAGAAGGATTACCACTGTCGATTCTTTTTTATGCATTCAGAATCTAAACAGCTTCATTTTATTTTTTGACTTTCTATGTTTACTTTTAAATAGAAGTTCAAGTTTGAAAACTTCACTTTTGTGCAATGGAATGACTTTTATTTTAAAAATGTACTTTGGAACCTATACACTACTGTTCAGTGCAGTGTACAAAACCTCAGCGTTGCCCCCACATTCCAAACCTGACATTCTTTCCTTTGTAAAGAAATTGGAGCTGCCTGAAAATTACATTTGGAATCAGTGTTCCCTGATTGTGCAAAGTCTTGCAGATATATTTGCTTGAGAAGTCATTTCTTATCACCAAAGACAGTTATTTTTAATAGCAAGAAAACGTGAAAGTACTCAAAGCGTCGAAAACTCTGAAAGAGACATCCACAGTTAGTTATCTGAGAGAAACTGCCCTCCAACCTGTACTATGTATACAGAGCAAGGGCACTGCCAGACTCTATAGAAAGGCAGGTTGTGTGACCCAGCCCAGTGACTCATGCCTATAATCCTAGTGCTCTGGGAGGTGGAGGCAGGAGGATCCCTTGAGCTCAAGTGTTCCAGACCAGCCTGAGCAAGAGGAAGACCCTATCTCTACTAAAAATAGAAAAATTAGCCCAGCTATGTGGCAGGCACCTATAGTTCAGCTACTTGGGAGACTGAGATAGGAAGAACACTTGAACCCAGGAGTCTGAGGTTGCCGTGAGTTAGGCTGATGCAATGGTACTCTAACCTGGGTCAACAGAATGAGACTGTGTCTCAAGGAAAAAAAAAGTCAGGCAGTAGACCAATTCAGCCAGGCAAAGAAGCCCCTACATAGTCTACTCCACCTTTACCTGGTAGCTTACTTCTTTCTAACCATCCACCTATTCATCCTTGCTGTAGTTCTTACCATATTCTTATGGTAATAAGAATGTTTTCACATATAAATTCATTGAATAATATACCACTTTCAATATATTGATCCTACAAACTGTAACTCTGTGAAGTGGTTCAACACGATGTCATCACTATATAGCAACTTGTTTCATTTACAGTATCTGTTTCACTTCTACTCATGAGCTAATATAATTCAATTTTTTTTAACTGCACACAGGCTGCTAGACACATGTGCATGGCAAATGGAATCTGAACTTAGCTTAACAGCCTCATTTATTCCTGATGGTTTAAATTATTTCATCACAATTAATGACACCCCCTCAGCTTCCTGTGCAGCGCTGCCAGATGTTCAGAGACCACAAAGCCGCTCTCTTCTTTGACGGCTGGTGACAAGTCGTCCTCTGAAGGACGTTCCCTAGGTGCGCAGGCCGGATGACACCTCCATTGCTTAGCACCTCTCTGCCTCCCAGAGTAACCATGGTGAGGAAAAAGCAGGAAGGCATGAGAAACCGTAAATGCATTAGCAAGGGCAAATTATGTGAAGTGATCTAAACTCAGAAGAACTTGGCTCCTGCCACAGGAGTTCCTAACCTTGTTGTTTTATGAAAGAGCCTTTTGCCTCCACCTTCCAGTCCATTGGCATCCACTGAGTGCCTGGCATGGTGTCAGTCCCCAGGGAGTGTCATAGAACAATAATAATGTTGATATAAACTTTTCCATAGGGATTTTTTTTTGTTTTGTTTTAGGGAAATTTGTTTTGGGGTGTAGTTTAAACTTGACCCCCTCCAGAATGAACATCATCTTGTTTTTAAGAGTAAACCATTTGAAATCATTGTCTTCATCTTCAGCTGTAATTATCTTCTATTCAATAAAAACTTCCAAAAGAAACATATAACATTTTGTCAACTTTTGATAAACAGTTTTTCCCCATTTACTTAGGCTTAGTAGACTTAATCTTTTCAGAAGCTTTGGCCTTTGTTGTTCTAGTCTAGTTTTTGTTTTATTAATTTCTTTAAAGAACATATTAAAAACGAACTTCACACTTTTCCTATTTTGATTCTGATATGGGCTTTAATAACCAATTTTTTTTTTCTCAGTATAGAAATTTAGAAATAACAACTATATTTCTTATTTGAATTTCACATAAAAATATAAATTTACAAAATCACAGGTAGCTAAAAAAGTAGCAGAAATAGTAAACACACAAGCACTTTTACAATGAGAATCCAATTCCACAGCTCTAATTTGGAAAACATTTCCATAAACTAGAGAACATGTGGCAGACATTTTATGGATTATTTTTTAAATGTTTAAAAAAAAAGCCCACTGATCTTATTCAGGGAATAAGGGGCCATTTCGTTGCCAAAAACTGTAATAGGAAAACAGACAGGCCACCTGTGTCAGGCCACCCTATAGTATGAACATGAGCATTTTGGAAAATATTTTTCAAATTGAGATGAGGAAAAAAAAATCAATATCAATACAGATTCCAAGCAGATGCAAAGGGCTTCTGTACATGTTAGTGATTATGTGTGCGGCCTACACAAGCTAATTTCAGATGCTTCCAAAACTTAGGGTACTTTCCCTTTTTTAAGCTATTTGTGATTAAAACTAAAGTCTTATCCACATCAATTTTGACAACGGATGCAAGGACAGGTAAACTAATCAAGTGGAACAAGTTGACACTCCCCATCTATGTATAGCTTTTTAAACCCTAAATGAATACTAAATTTTGCCAGACGTGCCACATTTAATATTATGACAGTTGCTTATTAGAATTAATTTCCTGGGAAGTCCTATGAAACCAGTAGTCTAGTTTTTACCAGAATTAAGGCACTCAAAGGACAGTTGTGATGGGGGCATATTTAAGGAACAGACAATAGGAAACTTTTAGCACTCCCAGAGTTATATCAAATTTTCCATGGACTGAAACTAAAATGAAATAGTTCAATTACTGAGAGGTAGATAAGTAAAATAAACAACTAATTTCATACAGTGAAGTTGGGAGAGAGTCATATGGACCTCATTCTGTTGTCTCCAAACATTTTATCAGAGGGGAAAAAGGAGCTGAGTAGAGTAAACTTTAAACTCTCATGTAGGGATGTATTGCTTGTGTGTCCCTGGCAGATGTGGAAAGGAGATGAAATGGGCAAGGGAGAATCAAATATCCCATCGCTGCAGGTTTGCTGAGGGAAAGAGCACTGCAAAGATCTCACATCTGGCAATCATTTGTCAATAGCTGGAAAGAGAACTGCAGGAAACTTTCTGGCTCTTGGAGAAGATGAAAAGACAAAAACCATGTGTCACACACACACACACACACACTGCAATGGTACAATGACTACTACCCTTATTCCCTACTCCTCCCCCCTCTAAATTTAATGATCTTCAGATATACTCTACTCCTTAGTCAAAAACATGCAGTCACTTGACTTGTTAAAGCTGCAGTGTATGTACATTTTTCAAATAAACCCCAGGGCTGATGTTAGAAAATCAAAATCAGTCAAGCATAGACCGCCTGGTACTTTGGGCAGAAATCCTTGTGGTTTAGTCAATAAACAGAATCTGAATGAAAGACACCACAGTAACTAGACAGTAATGTTTTGAACCGTTCTTAACCTGAAAAGAGGAGGAAGGAAGGCCAGTGCACTGGAGACCAAGAATATAAAGCTACCGGTCCACTCAAGACCTTCTACCTGCAACATGACTCTGTTTAGAACAAGGTCATCTGTTGTTTTAAACAAAAAAAAAAAAAAGAGAGAGAAAGTGAACTTATATTTAAGGAAATATTTTGGATGGATTTGTGGAGAGAACAACCTTTCTAAAAAATAATTATATCCCTTGAATAAGATGGTAAGGAGAGCCTCAGATTTTGTTTAGTCCACAGCAGTGGTGTTAACAATACAGAGAATTTGCTGTCCTCATCGTGAGTTCATAAAAATGATCAGTTTTGCCACAGTAGGTTTATTATGTAATAAAAAGTTTTCAAGACACCACTCATGAAATTAATTAACTTTTCCAAAATAATAAGAATTTCATTTTATTCATGGTGATCAATAGAATTCAATGGGCAGCTTTGGTTCACCCTTACGCTGCATTTAACTAGCAGCAGCAGCCAAGCTCATCCCTGTGATTCCATAAGTGAATGCTGCAGGTTGTTTAATAACCTGGCAAATTCACAGTAGCTTGTCAAATTATTACAGGAACAGTGTCATCACTAAACAAGCCTGATCACGGTTAATTACAATGCAGACCAGAGAGCAGCCACAATTGTTCATTAATTACAGGAAGCACCTCATTTAAATTTTATGGAAATTTACACTTGCACCCTGTAAGTCTGGAAAAAAAAAAAAAAGAATCCTTCACGCATTCATAGAAGAAAGGAGTCTGTGGTTTATAAAACATCACAGTAAACTGTGTTTAATCCAGTATTAAAATATTGGTCCATTATTTACTCTAATTTTCTAAGCATCTTAGTAGTAAAAAATATCAAGTCAAATCTCTTATCTTGAACTCTCAAACAAGAAAAGAACTGTGTTAAACTAACTTAATACATGAGGAGGCACAGTTAGGCTAAGAAAGTAACTTTTTTCTGATATTAAAAAAAAAAGTATTTATCAACAATTAAGGGGGCATCTAAACTGGAATAGCCAGATCCTAGAAAATGATGGTAAAGAATAAAATTCTCTGCTACTATGCATCAGTTAAACCAGTTTCACACCTAAATCAAAAACCACTGAGGAAAGTAAAGGAAGTTAGTCAATCAGAGTCTTGATTTCCAGTCACTTCTCTAAATCAAGCATATTAACAAAACAGCAGATCTTGCAGAAGTCAAGTCAGGCACAGACTTGAAGGATGATGGTCATTCAAAACAAAAGGTATATGTTCATGGAAGAGACTTGAAGAGCCTGGGATTATTAATAAAGTTGCTAAGAAATCTAAAATTTTAGGGATAAAAGGCAAAGGTTTAAGAGGGTAAGAGTAGCCAGGGGCTTCACCAGTCCTAAGAACTTATGTCAGCTGCAGTATAAAAGTAAACCAGATTAGAAGGCTATGTGTCTAAACAAAAATCCTTTTTAAGAAAGGATATAAACAACTCATTGCTCCTCAACTGAGATGTCCAAGAGATAATTTTCAGAATCAAGAGACCAAACAGCAAATTCTCTAAAGATTATAATCCCTGGTCCTAGGGAAAAGCCTGAGATCCAAGCAGGAAAAGTAGATGACTCTGATGAGTCCTATAGTGAGTTCCCTCACTATAGACTATAGAGTTAGATGAAAAAATAAGAAAAGGCTCATTTCACAGGGGAACAAAAGGACTAGGATATATGCCATAGCAATAATGAAAGGAGTCTAAGTTAAAAAAGACTTCTAGAATTATTACCTGGTGAAGAATATATTAAGCATCAAGATTATTATGACTGACATATGTGCTAGATATTTCTAAAATATGTAAAATCCATATTTGGGAAAGAAGAGAAATAAAAGAAGGGAGGAAGAAATCAGTCAAGTAAGTCCTTGTGAGTTCACCATTCACCATAGTTAACTTTTAACAGACTCAATCTTTCCATTCAGTTCATCAAAATGGTGGAGGATGCAAGATGAGGAATCCAATAATATCATCACTTTCATTTTTTTTGTTCAGGAATTTGGTATTCTTTGCAAGGCCTGTTGACTCTACAACCTGTTTATTCACAACCAGAGTTTTACTTAAAACTTCTAAATACACATTTTCTCACTTAGTATGTCAAATAATGTGTTCCGTAGGTCTTTTTCAGATTTATTTCGCACACATCTGCAAAACCCATTTTTCTTTACACTGTAACTCAAGGTTCAAAAACAGATTATCCAACAATCATCCATGACAGACCATTCCAGGTGATGTGTTTGAAGAACATCACTCGTCCTCTCCATAAAGGTCAAGGATCAGACTACTCTCCACAAAAAGTCTTCCATCACCCTGCATTTATGTGTCATGCACAAGCTGTTAGCTTTCTAGAAGTAGGAAATACATGATCATGTCTCATATGTGTCCCACCTGCTTTTCTGTTGTATCACAGCCATACACCACCCAGACAATACCACCCTGGGCCATAGGAGAATTCAGGTGGTCTTTCCTAGGGCAAGAGCAGGTGTTTTTAAGAGATGTCATACCCTTTAGTACCATAAAAACCGAGACTTCGTCCTTGCACCACCACCTCATTCTCACTGTGAAGAAGTTAAGTTTTAAAGCTTTTCTCTTACGGTGTGTCTGTATCAGTAAAAATGTGTTTAAACTGAGCTTACTATGCTCATTCCATGAGCCTGAAAATTTAGAAAAGGATGCCAAATAGAAGGTTTAAAAAAAAAACAGTGTAAATTAGCTCAGCCTGGGGAATGCTATCCATGTTGAAACTTCAGTTTGTACCTTTGCACTGGTACACATATTTTTTATTTAAATATTAAGTAATTATGTTTGACATAATATGGATATTGTATAAGGCATTTCTAAAATACATAAAAGCTATATTTAGGTGGTGGCTCACGCCTATGATCCTAGCACTCTGGGAGGCCAAGGCAGGAAGATTGCTTGAGGTCAGGAGTTCGAAATTAGCCTGAGCAAAAGTGAGAACTGATTTCTACAAAAAATAGAAAAATTAACCAGGCATGGTTGTGTGTACCTGTAATTCTAGCTATTGGGGAGGCTGAGACAGGACAATCATGTGATCTCAGGAGTTTGAGACTGCAGTGAGCTATGATGATGCTGCTGTACTCTAGCCAGGGTGACAGAGCAAGATTGTCTCAAGGAAAAAAAAGGTATAGGAAGTAGGGACATGCCTTTAGCCAAAATACTATACTTAGCCAGGTGGGGTGGCTCATGCCTGTAATTATAGCGCTTTGGGAAGCTGAGACAGGTAGATCGCTTGAGTTCAGAAGTTGCGGACCAACCCGAGCAAGAGTGAAACCTTATCGCTACTAAAGAAAAAAAAAATAGAAAAATGAGCCAGGCATTGGAGTGGGCATCTATAGTCCCAACTACTTGGGAGGCTGAGGCAAGAGGATCTTTTGAGCCCAAGACTTGAGGTTGCTATGAGGGATGATACCATAGCACTCTACTCTGGGTGACAAGAGTGAGACTCTGTCTCAAAAAGAAAAAAAAAAGAAAAAAAAAAAAAGAAAAGAAAGAAAGAAAGAAAGAAAAAGAAAACACTATACTTACATTTTTAATTTGCCATACACCAAACCACTTCTAATGCCTCAAGACCAAAATACATTGAATTCTAAGCAAACACTTTCACAAAAAATGTACTTGGCTAATAAACTTCTCTTACACCATAGGATGTATCTCCCAATCTATGAAAAAGGAAGATACTTATCATTAAGTCCTACTTTTCTTAGAAAGCACCCAGTTGAATAGCTGCTATTCTATTGAGCTGGGAGATCATACATAACGCAGGAATCATGACTTGCTCACATATATCCCCAGTGCCTAGCATAGTGCTTAGTACATGATAGTGATAATTTTAAAAGATGAGAGCTAGTACTTACTGGGTACCTGTTATATGCCAGGCCCTGTGCTAAATGCTACATATACATAAAAATCATTTAGTCCTCATCATTGCCTTGTACAGTAAATCGCCAATTTACAGATGAGAAAATTAAGGCTCCTTCAGGTTAAGTGACTTGCCATAGTTCTCACAGCAACATGTCAGTTCTAGGCAGTCAATTTTCAGAGACCATGTTCTTATTCACTACTGTATTTATTTCCTGAGGAAATAAACAAAGAGCTCCAGTTATAGACAATTCATCCTGAAAAGGAGCTTTTGATGCACACATGCTAAGATTTGTCCCTCTTTACACCTATCTCATGGATTGTCTTTTCCTGACAGCACTGATATGAGTATACTGGGATGGCCTTTAGGGACCACTATTTCTAATACACCACCCCCAGCTGATAAAACAGTAAGACTCCAACCTGGACTTCCAGCCTCTGGTCTGGCTCCTCCAGATCTGGGCAGAAGTCTGCACCCAACACTCTGCCAGCACATGCCAATGGAACCTGGGGGAATATGGCCAGGTTAGATGCTGGGTACAGAGGCTGCTGAGAACTGCATACAGTCACACTTGATACAGGCAGAAGGGGGTACATCCCAGCTGCAGTTCTGAAACAGGCCATCACAATTTGACCTTTGACATGTATTTGACCTCAGTAAGTGAAATACATTGCAAATACCATACAACTAAGTTTATTAAAGTTTATTAACTCTGAGAAGATAAACCGCAAGAAGAAAAGTTCACATAAAATTTCCCCCCTTGTATCCATAGCATGTAGAGGAGGCATTTACTATCTATCTATGGATAGCAGGAAGGCAGCGAAAGGAAGTGAGAGGAGAGAAAGACTGAAACATAGAATCCCTGCTTGCCATTGGTGACTTACTGTTTCCTCTGTGCTTTTATTTTTTATGTAGGAATTAAGAAAATTACATTCTAGGATTCCTAAAATTCATTCCCACTCTTAAAATATTTCTTCAAATTTATTTTTCCTGTTCCTAGTAGAGGCTAGCACAGGTAGACTCTTATTTATCAATATGTATTAGTTATTTGCTTCTTTAAAGGATCTTGTAAGTCTATCCTAACAATAAAAATAAAAACAAAGTTATAATTTAATGAGTGATTCTTTCTACAGAAAATTCTACACTGAAAATCCTTAAGATCCCCTTTCAAAATTAAGCTATTGTAATTATTCATCAATTTATTTCAGACTTTTCAGATAAAAAGGATTTGGATTTCATCTAAAAATGTTTCACGGGTGTGGAACCTCACGCCTGTAATCCCAGCACTCTGGGAGGCCGAAGCCAGTGGACTGTGAGCTCACAAGTTTGAGACCAGCCTGAGCAAGAGTGAGAATCTATATCTAAAAAATAGCTGGGCATTGTAGTTGGTTCCTGTAGTCCCAGCTATTCGGGAAGCTGAGGCAAGAGAACCACTTGAGCCCAAGAGTTTGAGGTTGTTGTGAGCTATGATGCCATGACACTCTAACCAGGGTGACAGTGAGACTCTGTCTCAAAAAAACAAAAACAACAACAAAAAAGTTTTATGCTTTTTAAAACCTTTCTCCAATCATTACTTATTATTTCCACATACATATTACCTTCACTAATCACATCTATCAAACATACCATAATCTCAATATATGAGCTAAGACCCTTCCACTTGTGTCTTCTTTCCCTAACAAGCCCTCCTGCTATTTTGTCTTCTTTGAATTTTTAACACTAGTTAAGATCATCTGTGCTAATCAGTTTTCTTTGTTCAGCGGTCAGTTTTAAGCCAAGTATGCTGCCTTAGAAGGTGTTTCCTTCTTTCTTTTGACATGTAATCAGTTCACATCTCCAAATTTTCAATAAACTCCACTTTGCAAGTTCACTAGCAAATATCACATTTAAAAAAGGCCCTCGGTTAATCCTTCAAACATCTTTAGGTCCAACTCTCTTTCCTTTCAATTCTCTTACCATTTCTCCCTGCCTATGCCCATGAGGTGAAATGTTAGTTATCATCTATCTTTGAGGTTAATAACCAGTTTTTACCCATGAGTTTCATCATTGATTCCAATGTGCCAGTAATCATGTGGGGACTCTAAGAATAACCCATGTTTCTCTCTCAACAATCTCAAAGAATACAACCATCTCCATTTCACAAATAAAAAAATTGAGGCTCAGAATAGTTACATAATTACCTCAAAGTCACATGCTACTGAGCTGCAAAACCCAGATTCAAACTTAAGAAATGAGTAAGAAGAGAAGTTAATTTTGAAATCCATATAATAACTATATTTAGTGGCAACTATTCTAGAGGCATTTATTTATGTTTCATCTAAAAAGAATACAAAGAAGAAATCAAAACCTGTAACTTGTTCTTTAGTCTTTGGGTACCATAAGTAAGGGAAAGGGGAGTTCATCATCTAAATCAATGAATGAGAAAGAAATGGGGCACGGAGAAGAACAGAGACTGTGCATTTGTGTTTTGTCACCCAGAAAAATAACACTGATTCCACCCCTCTGCTAACATATGGAGGGGTACTACTGAGTTCTGCAATAGCAACTCTCCCTTAGGAAGCAAGCAACAGAAGGGGGAAATTAATATTAGAATATTCTATATTAAAATGAATATACCAAAAACCATATAACACTTCAGTTTAGCCACGTGTGGTCATGAGCACATGTAGTCCCAGCTACTGGGGAGGCTGAGTGGGAAGATAGCTTGAGCCCAGGAGTTCCAGACTGGCTGCAGTGAGCTGTGATGGCACCCCTGCACTCCAGCTGGGTAACAGAGCAACAGCCTGCTTATAAAAAAATAAAAATAAGGGTGGCACCTGTGGCTCAAAGGAGTAGGGCACCAGCGCCATATACCAGAGGTGGAGGGTTCAAACCCGGCCCTGGCCAAAACCTACAAATAAAATAAAATAAATAAATAACAAAATAAAACCTCAATAAATGTTACAACTCAACTAATTAAAGCAGATTCCGTAAGCCAAAAGGTATACATTGCAAGTTAAGTATAAATTATAAATAACACCCTACTTCACACACACAAAACAAATCTCTACTTACCTTAACATTATTTGACCATGTCACAAACATTAAGTTTCCAGTTCCTTTTTATCTTCAGTCACAGAATGCACTTTATAAACACTCTCAAGAGGAAAGGAGAAAGTTAAACAACTACAATTACATTCAATTACAGCTTCAGACACTTGGAAATACAGTTTCTAAGAGAAAACAAAAAGGTCTGTGAGTAAGTTGGGCGGAAAGGGTGGCAAGCTACCAGTATGTTTCAACAATCTTAATTGTAAAAATGAACTAGTAGGGAAGTGGGTAGCACTCCCATACTTAGAGCCCTAGAATTTCTGAGTATAAAAAAATCCATAAGGACTCATGAAAGTAGGACTCCCATATTTTAAAAATGAAGAAATTGAGATTCAAACCAAAATTGACTCATGATGTTTACTAAAGAGTTCGTGGCCTAACAATATACCCCCAACCCATCCACTACAGTCAGTGTTATCAATTATCATGGAAAATCTTTAAAAGGAAAAGACAAGCCATATCTCTTTCCTAATTCATCAAAATGTCCCAGGGAAAATACAAAAGAGATAAAAAGTTTATAATGTAATTAGTTGTAATTCAGCATATCTCATTCCACCTTTTGATTTGGAAGCTTCAGAAGTTAGCCAGCTAGCCACAAGCAATCAAAAACTGACTGACAGAAACAGTAGATAGAAATTTACCAATTCTTTATTATTTATTACATCATTGTAAATTAAGACAATAAGATAAGGTGTGTACCTAACCACTGTTAGAAATACAAATTAAACTGATTGGAGGAATTCCATTTTATTTACTTTCCTTTATACTAGGAGTCACTTTCTGTTTCAATGTCATCCTACTAAGTTGTACAATACTTTTATAAGATGTTCATGGTGATTAAGATTATATGGACTTTTAAGTTTTATTCTTTTGTATCTTTGTATATTTTGCTTTTAAAGTAGTAAGAACATTTAAGTTAAAAACAAAGAAAAATGTTCCACAGGTTTAATTACAGAATGATAATTGTCTGGAACTGATCTAAATTTCATTCTGCTAGCTCTATAACAGGAAACCAGAGGCCCTGAAAGGGACCCTCTGGAGTCCCCAGGGTAGGCTGAAGCTGAGTGCATATCTACTCTCCTGTACATACCTCAAAGGAATCATGGTGTGTGAGAGAGCTATTTACAACTTACTTTGTGTATAATCAGCAGAAACACAAGATATGACAACAAGCATAAAGGCCTCTCTCTCCTCTCAGGAGAATTCAATAAGGGAGGGCCAGTGGGCATTCACTTCAATGTCAAAAGGGCTTCCAGAAAACACATTTTTTTGTGGGGCAGGGAGGAAATATGGCAAGCTTTCCACACACACATTCTTTGTTTACGGGGATCAAACATTAAAAACTATTAGGGCCCAGACTTCTGAAAAGAAGACAGAAATGCTCCAACTTGTAAATGGGAGCTACCATTCAAAATATCTGAAGCTGAATGGAGGTGGAAGAGAGTTAGTAAGAAGGAGACAAAGCAAGAAATAGGCACAGGAATTATAAACTGGGGGGGGGGATGTTACCAAGGAAAGAAAGAGCTTATAGAGTTATAGAGTCAGGGTTGCTTCTCTCAGGGTGTGGGGGAGGTCCACTTGAAATTTAATTTTACTTTTAAATATTAAACATTCAGGCATTTTCCTGATAGGCACTATGAAAGTTACAGCCAGAATAAACAAATTTCATGTCAGCTCAAGTTTCCTCAGTTAGGCTGGCCCCAAACCCAGATCGGTTCTGTAATATATGTGTTTTGGTGACTTCAGTTTAGCAGCATTGAAGGGATGAAGGACATGATCAGAACTTAAATAGAACTTGGAAAAGAATGGAGACATGGAATGAGTCTCAAAAAATAGAGGGAGAGCTATAACCAGAAATAAAGTCCCATCAGAGGACTCAGGGACATGGCAAAGTACAAGCACTGTCACATTCCAAGACACAGGGAAGCCTAATATTAGTGGTGATACAATGCCAAGCAACAAGAGGAAAAACTACTCAGATAACACAAAGAATTCAGGAAGACCATTAAGTGAAATGCACTGGACAATAAGCTAGCCAGGAGCCCTAGTGAGAAAGAGCAGATAAAGAAATAAACGAATAAAGATGCATATTAAACATACTGCTGCAAAATAAATACAACATAAAAAATAAGAAGATGAGCTAAGTGGCTGGGGGTACAGTTAACTTATACCTTAATTTTTCAGCCCACAATTTAAGTAAGAGACAGTATTCCAGGCTAAAAAGCTTTCTACATTTAACCACAGGCTAAGTAAGACTCAGCAGGAACAAGAATACAGAACCTAAGGCTGAAGAATGATCAGTGATCAGAAAGCAGCTGGTACATCAAAATGGTGTTTATCCATTTTCAAATATGGAGTGGCCAGAAATATAATGCATTCATTCTCATGGAGGCATTAGATAAGACAGGATACAGATCCCTTTAGGTTCCATCCCAAAACCAGAAAAAAGAGAGCACAAAACAAAAAAGAGTCCACCGGTAAGTGATTCTGCTACTCAACAGGTTAACAGACACAGAAGAGGCAGTTGTGAGCAAGCACAATGTCCTCTCGGGAGCCAGGAGCTGTTTAGTTGAGGATCGCTCTTCTTGGGGAGCTGATCCTCTTGTGTGAGCTACTGAAGAACAGTGCCCTGGGCTCTGTGATAGGAGCAGCCTCTGTAGGCAAAATTACAGATTTTCACAGCCACAAACAACAACAAAAATACCTCGTTTTTATACTGTGAAATATGCGCTAAAAGGTAAAAACCCGCCTTCCCTGGTGACACCCTGAGGAGCCCAATGGGCCATGAATAATGCTAAAATTACATAGAATCTTTCTTCCAGATTGCTCAAAGGGCTTTACACATATTATTTATTAATTCTTACATCAGACAAGTAAGCGGGGGTGAGGAATTTGCATTGCACTGTTTTTATTTTTTATTTTATTTACTTATTCTTTTTTTTTTTTTGGCCAGGGGAGAGACAGAGTCTCAATTTATTGCCCTGGGTAGAGTGCCCTGGCATCATAGCTCACAGCAAGTTCAAACACTTGGGCTCAAGCGATCCTCTTACCTCAGCCTCCGTAGTAACTGAGACTACAGGTGCCTGCCACAACTCCTGGCTGTTTTTTAGAGATGGGGTTTTCTTGCTCTTGCTCAGGCTGGTGGAACTTGT
The DNA here is from genome assembly GCA_963574575.1 of Galagoides demidoff. Classification (NCBI taxonomy): domain Eukaryota; kingdom Metazoa; phylum Chordata; class Mammalia; order Primates; family Galagidae; genus Galagoides; species Galagoides demidoff. Next base: position 14,708 of record CAUYQV010179480.1, read on the forward strand.
AAGCTCAAGCAATCCACCCACCTCAACCTCCCACAGTGCTAGGATTACAGGCATGAGCCACTGCACCAGGCCCTGTTTTTATTTTTAAATGAGAAAACTAAAGCTTATCACTACACTCTTGCTGTATATTTCATAATATCTATAGAAGTAAAATTAAAACAAAATACTATCCATTACACTTGTGTTTTACTAGAAAAACTTCCTATTACTTAACAGATTCCATTTATTTCCTGCAATTCCTATTTTGGCTGAGTTTTAGCACTGGACAAAATGGAAATGGAAGTCATTTGTACCAGACCCAAGGACAGGCTTTATATTTAAGAAAGAAAAGTACAGAATTAGATTATTTTAAATTGGGTTGTAATCATTCTTGCAATTTGGTATTTGAAAAATTAAACACCCTAGGTTGTTGCTTTGGGTCATATATTAATACATTGTCAAGTCTAACAACTAAAATTAAACAGAATTTCAACTACGCTTATATGTACCCAGGTTAGCTTTCTTCTATTCTCAAAGCTCAAATGCAGCTTTCTCAAAGATAGTCCATTGTTTTCTTTTTCTTTTTTTTTTTTTTTTTTTTTTTTTGAGACAGAGTTTCACTTTGTCAGCCTTGGTAGAGTGCCATGACATCATAGCTCACAGCAACCTCAAACTCCTAGGCTTAAGCAATTCTCTTGCCTTAGCCTCCCAAGTAGCTAGGACTACAGGCACCCACCACAACATCCAGCTCTTTTTAGATACGGAGTCTTGCTCTAGCTCAGGCCAGTCTCAAACTTGTAAGCTCAGATCTGCCTGCCTTGGCCTCCCAAAGTGTTGGGATTATAGGCGTGAGCCACTGCACCTGGCCTAGACCTCTGTTTAGATCTCTTTTGCAATATCTTGAAAAGATGGACAGTTATTATGTGAGAGCCTTGTTTCCTGCAACTGTTAAATGGGAATAATTATATTCATTGTGCATGGCTGGTAAGGCTAAAAGAGAGGAAGCATGTAAAGGACCTAACAGCATTAGTTAGGTACATAGTGTACCTATCAGTAAGTGTTACTCGCCCCCTCCACCAAAGCAGCACCATAGCATACTACTCCAATGGGGACGGAGAAGGCTGAGGTAGCAAGGGAATGAAATTTCGGAGGAAATGGAAGCCAGGCTCAAGTGTCAAAAGGAGTATTATAAGCTGGAAACCAAAACAATATATACATTCACTAAGTCTCATATAAGGGAAACTCAATCAACTCTTGTCAGTCTTTGTAGAGTGCTGTGCTGCAAATGCCTGTACAGTTCTGTCTTGGTTCAGAGGGACCTACTGTTTAAGTCTTCGCTGGAAGAGGTAGCAAGAAGCAGTGCATTTCACCCATCTGCCCTTCCTACACCAACCAAGCCTTTCACAATTAAAATATAAGGCAATTTTTTGAGCTCTCTTTCATGCTAGCAGCTTGACCAATGAATTAATAAAAAGTAAAGTGTTTTCAGGGAAATGCATGAATAAAATCTGAAGAAACCCAACCCTTTGGGATCAGCAGCAAACTGACATACAAAACCACTACTGCAGGTCAGTGGTCTAAGGTATGCTGTTTAGTCAAAGATCACTAGCAGCATCACCCGAGAATTTGTTTGACCCTTATCTATAAGCCCCATCTGAGATCTCCTATTGACAGAAATTCTCTGGCAGGGGTCCTCAAACTTTTTAAACAGGGGGCCAGTTCACTGTCCCTCAGACCGTTTGAGGGCTGGACTGCAGACCCAAGGAAGAGTCAACTGCTAAGCAGGACAAGCAGCGGCAGCAAAAACACTTGGTGGATCAAAAAATGTCCTTGGCGGGCCGCATGTGGCCCGTGGGCCGTAGTTTGAGGACGCCTGGCATAGAGCCTATGATTTGTTTTTATAAGCCCTCCAGGTGATGCTGATGAGCATTTAAGTTTGAGACTCATTAGTCTAAGCAAACTGAAAAACTAAAAAAGAATGGTAAGGCAAAAGCTCTAGATCAGTGGTTCTCAACCTGTGGGTCATGAACTGTATTAAAGGGCCGTGGCATTAGGAAAGTTGAGAACCACTGCTCTAGATGGTAAGTTAATTTTAAAAGAGAGATAACTAAAAACTGAGGAAAGAAGGAAGGAGCATATACCAGAACACAAGAGCCATATTGCCCTAAAATCTCATTCTGTTAAGGGAAAGAAGGAACCCAGCAAAAAGGAAAGTTCAGAGAAAAAGGCAAAATGGGTAAGCAACTTTAGCAATGATATGGCCAACTCCACATATGCTGCAAACATTAGAAGGAAATGACGTGGCACTTTACAGAAAAGGCACTTTAAAGTGATCCAAGCCAATTTGAACTCAGCTAGTGGGTTTGCTCCACTCTGCCTCTCCACCTGGCTTTCTGCAGTGATCAAGAAAAAGGACAAATTTATCTCTAATGAGAGGAAAGAGTCTGTTTGAAAGTAATGAGCATCAGGCATTGAATTTTTAAAATTTTTTAGAGGGTGTGGCACTATTATTTTTAGAAAGACATTTACTTAGAAAGTACAGCCATTTCACTTTATCTTACTTCATCAGAGACATAAAAATGGGACAAAAATGAAAGGTGTTCTTTTATCCTGACATTTAATAAGAGAAAAAGATGATTGAAAAAATTAAATGAAAAAGTAGAAAAGTGAGTTTGAGAAATAAAATGATAGAAGCGGCAAGTGTGAGCAAATGAAAGAACAAATACACCCTGAAAAATTCAAAATCACAAAATATCCATTACACTACCTATATTAAACTGATAATGATTTTTTTTTATAAATTTCAAGTTACCACACATGGTTTAAAAGATAAAACACAATGGGCACATAGTACTAGATTAAATGCACATGGCTGACTAGAGAGGCAAATTCCTCCACACTATCTCCTAGCCCCACTTGACATTAATCAGACTTACTATGAAGACTGAGCCTGAAGGAAGGCTACAAACTATACCAACAGACCTGAGGAATTCCAACTGCTCTAAACAGGATAGCCAAGGAAAGCCTTTACCTTGCTGCCAAAGCTCATAATGTAGCATGTCAAAGATCTATGAATCAACATGTTTTTATTTGCATGCAAAGCCTGAACACAGGTAATGTTAAGAAAGGAAAGGAAAGCAGATTCAGCCCTGCTGTTTCATACAGTAAAAACTTTCCAACTCAAAAGTATAACTGCACAATTCCCCCTCCAAGCCTGCTGAGGACCCCAGACTAAAAAGAAGATGCACAAAAGCATATAAAGTTGGAAATTTATAGGTTCCTCCCCACTCCTATCCCAAATGCACAGCTCTCAAAAAGAGTGAGACTAGGGATACAAAGCTGCTGGATTCTTTACCAGACAGGTAAAAAGTGAATACAAACCTCTCCCACCAATGATATCTTTGTTACTGAGGTTCTCAGGAAGTAGAGAGAAGATAAAGTAAAAAGGGAGTTATATTTTCTTTGGGGATCTTGGAGATTTTTTTTTTTTCATACTGAACATACTTTCTAGTGGCTTGAGAAGCTTAGCAGAAAATAGACTACTTTATAAATGATAAAACAAATGGTAAGGATTCTTTTGTCTGTTTTTGGTGTTGCCTCACATAGAGCTATTTATGTTATTTATCCAACGATAAGTAACGCATTCAAATACGATTTTCTCCCTACATGCTTTCACTTTAGTGATATGATGTTCTTCTCAGGTTTCATCTGTCACAAGGTTCTCAAATCCCTAACCCTTACCTCTTAGGTGTTTCTTAATCTTGCACTTTCAAATGCCCACTATAATTTTCTAAGTGTCCAGTTAACATTTCAAGCTAAGCAAAACAGATTCACTGTTTTTCTTTCTTTTCTATAGCTCTCCCTTGACTTTGCTATAGTTTACAATGTTAATCCCATTAACAAAGACTTGGAATGAAATGTCATGAATAAAAGCCTTTTTCCTTATTTTCCAAACCAAGTAAGTTCTGAAAGCCTGTCCATTTTTCCCTTTCAATCCCCTCAGCTATACCCCACATGCCTTCCATCATTTCTAAGGAGGGCATGCTCAGATACTAAGCAATAATCCCAACTTTGTCATTCCACATTTGCCAATGAGTGCTACATACCACTCCTCCAATTGTCAAGCATATTCTCCTAGATGATTTTTAGAGTTCCTTCCAAATTACCAATTCAAGTTCTTTCCAGGCCCCCTCCATTCTAGCTCTACCTGCCTTTCCAGCTTTATCTTCTCCTCCTGCTCCCTAAAAAATACTTGACAGTCTAATTAGACTATTTGATGTCCCTTGAATACTGATTTGGGCTTTTCTAATTTGACATAGTTCTCTTGGTATTCTTCTTAGAGACCCTCCCCTGAATTCTATTTGTGGAAATGTTCATATTTTCTAAGATGACACTACAGAACTCTATCCCAGGGGACAGAGTGAAACTCTGTCTCCCAAAAAAAAAAAAAAAAAAAAAGTGAGAAAGGTTATTGTTTGCACAGAGCATTCTTCTCAGTATAATTGAGTCTGCAAATGTTCAGTAACTAATGCACTGCCACCCTGCTGATTGTTACATTTCTGCTGAAATGATTCTTCTCTTCCTAGACTTCCCTTTCAATTTATTTCTGGGTATCTCTAAATCCTAACTCATTCAAAGCAAACGTTTAGACCTTTGGGTTTTTGTTTTTTGTTTTTTGAGACAGAGTCTCATGCTGTAGCCCTGGATAAAGTGCCATTGCATTATTACAACTCACAGCAACCTCAAACTCCTGGGCTTAAGTGATCCTCTTGCCTCAGTTTTTCTATTTTTAGTAGAGACAGAGATCTTGCTCTTGCTCAAAGTGGTCTCAAACTCCAGAGCTCAAGCAATCCACCTCCCAGAGTGCTAGGATTATAGGCATGAGCCATCACACCCAGCCTTTGATATGGAAAAAGTCTAAAATGTAAGTTGGAAAGGTCTCTTCTGCTTCACAAGTTGTCACGTATGCTGAAAGCTAAAGCACAGAATGCTAAAACACATACTGGCATATATAGCCTCTTAGTTTAAATTTTACTAGGCAGAGGGAATAGAGGCAGGTATGAGAGCCTCCTTTAATAAGCTGTTTAAAATAAGTATTGATTGCCATATACCCGGAAAGAAAGTAACCAGCCCATTACACCGCACTGAGAACACATTAGAACACATTTCTTACATACTACAAAAGCAGTTTATAGTCAACAGAGGAGAAATTTCCCTTCCTAATCAGTTTCTACTTTGTTTCAAACCAGGGGTGGATAAATTACATCCTGTGGACCAAACACTACCCCACTGCCTGCTTTTGTAAATAAAGTTTTATTGAAATATAGCTATGCCTATTTCTTTACATGTACAGATGCTTGGATCCACAAAGTTGAATAATTTTTATAGAAACCATATATCTACCTAACACATTTACCATTTGGCCCTTTTCAGAAAAGATTTGCCAATTCCTTTTAAAGTGTGCAAAATTATACCTCTTTCCCCAAAAGTATAACTTCTAAGAACTAATCTTTAAGAAATAGACACACAGGGGTAGTGTCTGTGGCTCAAGGAGTAGGGTGCCAGCCCCACATACGGGAAGTGGCAGGTTCAAACCCCGCCCTGGCCAGAAAAAGAAACTGCAACAGAAAAGGAAAAAAAGAAAGAAAGAAAAGAAATAGATATACATATATAAGAAAGGATATTCATGTTGAAGCACCACTATTTAAAAAAAAAAATCTACAAACCAAAATTCCTTAAATAAATTATGGTACAATAGCATACTCAGAATCTATTAGAAATCATGATGGATGTCTGTATTTACAGACATGGGAAGATATCTATGAAATTGCTGAGTTTAAAAAAAAGGTCACATAGCCTCCACTCTTGTAGCACAGTGGCTAGGGCATCAGCCAGATACATCAGAGCTGGCAGGTTCGAATTCAGCCCAGGCCTGACAAACAACAATGACAACTGCAACCAAAAAATAGCGGGGAATTGTGGTGGGTGCCTGTAGTCCCAGCTACTTGGGAGGTTGAGGCAAGAGAATCACTTGAGCCCAAGAGTTGGAGGTTAACATGAGTTGTGACGCCACGGCACTCTACCCAGGGCCACATAGTTAGACTCTGTCTCAAAAAAAAAAGTCATATACATATAGTATAATCCCTTTACGTAACTACTATCTATCCATGCATTTGTACCTATGGATAAAGATGACTTAAAAGATGTTTATAAAATCATCTTTTAAGTGCCATGGTGCTAAGCCCTTAAGGCAGTTTTCCCTTCTTCATAGTTTTTTTAATTAGATCTGTGCAATGAGTACAAAAAAAAAAAAATTAAAATCACAGTGCAAAATTTAGATTCAGCCCTTAATAATGTCTTCAGAAAGCTAAGGCACTATTTTTTATATAATTTTTTTATTGTTTGTTTGGCTGGAATTTGTTGGTTTTCTTGTTGCTATTTTTTTTTTTTTTTGAGACGGAGCCTCAAGCTATCCCCCTGGGCAGAGTGCCATGGCATCACAGCTCATAGCAACCTCCAACTCCTGGGCTCAAGCAAGTCTCCTGCCTCCGCCTCCCAAGTAGCTGGGACCACAGGCACCCGCCACAACGCCCGGCCATT
>CAUYQV010179481.1:0-15521 GCA_963574575.1 Galagoides demidoff
AATCCCCAGCCCGGCCCGCCAAACAACAACGATGGCTGCAACCAAAACATGGCCGGGTGTTGTGGTGGGCTCCTGTAGTCCCAGCTACTTGGGAGGCTGAGGCAGGAGACTCTCTTGAGCCCAGGAGTTGGAGGTTGCTGTGAGCTGTGATGCCATAGCACTCTAGCCAGGGGGACGGCTTGAGGCTCCATCTCAAAAAAAAAATTGTCAGAAAGAATCCATTTTTTATCACATGTAACAATGAGATGTAGAAATGGTTCTATTTTTTGTCATGACAGCAGAGAAAAGTAAGCTTTGAGATAATTTCTCTTCTGATGATCATTTAATTCATGTGTAAGTGATCTATTCAGTTTCTTGACCTTTATCTGTTTCAAATAGTCAAATATTGTTGGAATAGTAATGTCAACACTTGCTGCTAATTTACATGATATATAGGTTGAGATGGATAAGCTTCCACTGCAGCTTTCAGCTCATCATTATTCACCTTGGTCTCAAGTCACTCATGTGGCTCATTTTCAAGATTAAAATCATGAGAACAGACTTTGGAAACCATTTACATACTATTCATTAGCCACATCCTTTCCAAACACTTTGTTGATATTTTGAGGTATCTACACTACATTGCTTCCATAACAGAGCTCACATTTGAAAACAACACATTTATTTATTCATGGTTTCACAAAAATTGTTCTGGAAAACTTGTGAAATATAACCACAAGCCAAAATGTGCTTTTGAAATAATAATGATGTATCTTCACAATGAAAATAAAATAAGAAATTTCAAAGTAAAATGTCAGAGATATTAGCTATCAAACTTGGTTCTTAAGGAAACTGGACATTTCTTTATTTTATTAAATCATCACTGTGTATATTAATGCAGTCATGGGGTACAATGTGCTGGTTTTATATACAATTTGAAATATTTTCATCAAACTGGTTAACATAGCCTTCATGGCATTTTCTTAGTTATTCTGTTAAGATATTTATATTATAAATTTAGTAAGTTTCACATGTACCCTTGTAAAATACACTATAGGTGTGGTCCCACCAATTACTCTCCCTCCATCCATCCTCCCCTTTTTCCTCCCCTAAGGGGAAAGGAAACTGGACATTTCATACTAAATAGCCTATATTACATGTGGTGAAATGTTTTGTACATACCCTTCTTGGTTCATTCCCAAAGTACTCAATGAATTCCTAGGAAAAAGCACTACATGAGGTGCTAAGGACTTAGCTGAGGTTATAGCCTGTGTTAGTTTTCTACCATTGCTGTAAAAAATTACCACAAACTCAGCATCTTACAACAACACAAATTTATTATCCTACACTTATGTGGTCATAAATTTAACACGAGCATTAATAAGTTAAAGTCAAGGCATTGGGACACCTTTGTTCCTTTTTTATGTCTCTGGGGGTGAGTCCATTTTCTTGCCTTTTCCATTTTCTAGAGGATTCTCACATACATTGACTTGTGGCCTCCTTCCCCCATCATCAAATTAGCAGCAGTGTTACACCACTATTTCTTTGGTCCTCTGCAGTTTGTAAAGGTTGTTCACTTTTAATGACCCATGTGATTACATTGGGCCCACTTGGATTATCCAATTATCCAGGATGATCTCTTTACCCCAAAGTTCTTAACCATATATGAACAGTCCTTTTATCACATAAAGTATCATGTTCCCAGGTATTTGGGATGAGAACATGGATATATTTGGGAGGCTATTATTATATGTACTACAGAGACCCTGAGGAGCTAACATTCCAGTGGAGGAAATAGGCTTGCATGTACTTAATTTTAGTACATATATTGCATTCCAAAATGAGTTATCAATACACCTAGGTGAGGTTGGGGCTTAAAGAAAACATTACAAAAGGCATTAAACTTTAACTGAGTCTTGGCATATGAAGAGAAGTTCAAAAATGGAAGTAATATCCATTAAATAAGAAAGGTACTTGGGCCAAATTCTGAATAGTGTGCTACAGATATTAAAAGTTTCTAAGCAAAAGAAAGAAATAGTCTAACCCAGGTTTCTCTAATATAATTCTGGAAGAAGCAAGAATTCTAGGTTGCAATGCAGAGCAGAAGTTGAGTTAGTAGATGATGACAATGGTCTGTCTGGGGTGGTGGGAAATGACAAAAGCCTGGGAAAGAAATGTTAAAACTTGGAAGTTGTTTGGATGGGAGGATAAGAATAGAAGACACACAAACGTCTGGACTGGGTTGCTAGGAGAATGATTGTGCTATTAGCTGCAATTGTGAACTAGGAGCTGGTTTTGGAGGAATATAGTAATATTGCTTTTGGATAAGCTGAGTTAAGTTATCCTTTGTACTGTTTTCAAATATTCAGATTTTATTGAACTCTTATTTTCTCAGGCTGAGTCACAGACACATCACAAAATATGTCAACTCATCCAAAAAGAAGACAGAGACCATGACATATGAGTCGGTCTTTCAAATAGCCACTTGCCTTCTATGAGTAACCATTCTGTTTAGAGAATAGTGAAGATTGTGTACCTCTTAGGGTAAGGGTCAATATACTAATAATATCTCACCTCTTCCTTTTTGGAATGAGAAAAAGTACAAATAACAATAATAATAATGATAACTTACATTTCAATAGTACTTTACTTTGAGCAAATCACTTTTTATACTTTGATCATAGTGCTTTTGTGGATGAAACAAGGCAGGCAATTTTTTATTGCTATTTTAGAAACAAAATAATCTAAGACTCAAAGAAGTTTCATGACTTTTATAAGTTCAGAGCTAGGAGTGAAGCTCAATTCTCATTCCAATTCTAATGTAACCTTTCTGTGCCCCAGTATCTTCATCTGTAATATATGACTGAAAATGAAGTCTACTTCATAAGATGTCATATGCATACAAAATGCTTAGTACAGGGCCCACAACAGAGTAAATACTCAAGAAGATATTTGTCATCATTATCACCATCACCATTACCATCGCCATCATAATTACCATCGTCATTATTATTACATCCAAGTATACAGAAAATATTTTGGAGGACTCAGCAAACTCTGTTCCCTGAGTCCATAGTTTTGCAAATAAAGTGTTATTGGAACATAGTAACAGAACTGACTACTTGCAACAGAAACTGTGTCACCCTTATAGTTCAAAGTATTTATTATCTGACTTTTTACAGGAAAAAATTTGACAACCTGTAGACTAGAGGCTAATTAAGCAAGTGCATTTTTCTTATTATTGTGATCTGAAAACCTTCTCATGTGTGCACACACATGCATACACACAGAATTTACACAAATCATAGTTCATTCTTTTCAAGACAACTTTGTACGGCAGGGTGCAATGATTCATGCCTATAATTCTGGCACTTTGGGAGGCTGAAGTGGGTGGATTGCTTGAGCTCAGGAGTTTAAGACCAGCCTGAGTAAGAGTGAGACCCCCGTCTCAACTAAACACAGAAAAATTATCTGGGTGTGGTGGCAGGTGCTTGTAGTCCCAGCTACTCTGAAGGTTGAGGCAAGATGATTGCTTAAGCCCAAGAGTTTAAGGTTGCTATAAGCTATAATGCCCCAACACTTTACTTAGGGCAACAGCATGAGACTCTACCTCAAAAAAATACATATAAATTTTTATCATGTGGTTTAATTTAAATGGGATGAGGTAGGAATAACTTGTTTTAACAATAGGTTGGAAAGTGGTTGACACAAACAGGGAAATTCCAGAAAAGTTGGTGAGTTCTGGTAAATAACAGAAAGTTGTGAATCTCTTTTAAAAATATAAGAAAGAAGGATTTAGGATAGGCTTCAGTATAAGAAAAAGGTACAGTTAAAGCAGTAGTTACTTTAAACACCACCTGAATACAGCACTGGAGAAAAGGCATGGAAAATCCAGATTTAGGTAGAGTTTGCACTAGGTGTCTAGAAGGAAAGCAGTCTTAGAAACTGACTTAAGTAGGGAAGGTCTTTCTTAAACAAGAATCTATTGAAGGATGATAGGGCATGAGTGCAGTAGAGTATGAGACAGGATGATAATGAGTTATCAATACCCTTAAGTGAGGGTGGGGTATCATTAACTTTTAGCTTACTGTAGAAAACAAACAAAACAAATCACCCAGCGTATTCATCACTTTTCATATGGCAGATACTGTAACACACAGTTTTACTTTTGTGCTTAAATCATGTACCCTTGTTGTTTTCTCACTGACACAGAGAAAATTTTACTTTCTAAATTAGTTGACATGAAATTAGGGATACAGACAATTTGTCATTGGAAAAATAACTAGAAGGAGGGAAATACAAAAAAAGTTAAAAATTTGAGGTCATTGGTTCTCTGTGTTGGCAGCTGTATTCAAGCTACAGTGAATATGGACACAGAGACAATTTTACTTTCTAAATTAATTGACATGAAATAAGGTATACAGACAATTTGTCATTGGAAAAATAACTAGAGGGAAGGAAATACAAAAAAAGTTAAAAATTAGAGGTCCTTGGTCTCTGTGATGGCAGCTGTATTCAAGCTGCAGTGAATACAGACAAGTTTAAGTTTAGGAATACCATGACAAGCTTTATTACATGATCCTTTTATCCATGATACTAACATATCTCAGGAATATTTTTTTTTAATTTTAGATTAATATGAGGGTACCAACGTTTACATTACATTGTTTTCATTTCTTTAATTTTTTTTTGTTTTCATTTCTAAGTTAAAATTTAAGCTGTAGTTGAGTCCTTCACCGAGAGGGTGTGCTGAATATCCTCACATTGTGTAAATTAAGTGAGAACTTGCTAATCTTCCTCCCTCCTTCCCCCTTTCCCTGCTCTACCCTCCCCTAACTGGAATATACTTGTGTTTTACTTTCATGGGTGTATGCAGTTGCTTATAAACTGGTTTCATATTAGTGTTGAATACATTGGATATGTGTTTTTCCATTCTTGTGATACTTTACTAAAAATGTGTTTCATCTCCATCCAGGTAAACAGAAAAGATGTAGTCTCCATTTTTTTTTCTTTTTTTTTGTGGTTGAATAGTACTCTATGTTATACATATACCACAGTTTGTTAACCCATTCATGTGTTGATGAGCACTTGGGTTACTTCCACATTTTGGTGATTATCAATTAAACTGCAATAAACATTCTAGTGCAAAAATCTTTATGGTAAAATGAATGTTTCTTTTGTGTGTAGATACCTAATAATGGGATTGCAGGATGAAATGGTAGGTCTACTTTTAGTTTTTTTGAGAATCTACATACATCTCTCCATAGAGGTTGTATCAGTTTGCAATTTTAACAGGAGAGCAGAAGTGTTCCCTTCAGGAGCCATCCACAACAGCATATGGCATTTCGAGATTTGTAATATGGGGTTAGGTGCTATTTAAAGAGAAGTTTTGATTTTCACTTCTCTGATAATTAGTGACAATGAGCATTTTTTCATGTGCTTATTGTCCATTCATCTGTCATCTTTAAAGAAGTTTCTCTGCAAGTCTCTTGCCCACTTATAAATGAGGTTGCATGATCCTTTCTTGTTCATTAATTGAGTTCTCTGTAGATTCTAATTATCAGCCCTTTGTCAGGTTCATAGCATGAAAATATCTTCTCCCATTCTAAAGACTTTAGTTGTAGTACCCTTAGCTGCACAGAACTTTTTTAGCTTGATCATGCCCCTTTTATTTTCAGTGTATGCTGCAATTGCCAGGGGGGTCTTCTTCATAAAATCTTTTGGATTTTTCTCACACTTTAGTCTAGGATTTTTATTGTTTTTCATCTTAAATTTAAATATTTTCTACAGTAAGAGTCAATTTTGTCAGTGATGAGAAGTGCAGGTCCAATGTTAGTCTTCCCTAGAAGACTGTTCTGTTCTATATTATGACCATATTCTGTTCCACAGATCTATATCTCTATTTTTGTGCCAGTACCACACTGTTTTAACTATTGTAGACTCATAGTGTAACCTGATGTCTGGTAATGTGATACCTCCCAGTTTGTTTTTATTTCTAAAAATTGTTTTGACTACTTGGGATTTTTACTTGTTACATATAAAATGAAGTACTATTACTTCAAGTTCTATAAAGTATGACATCTGATTTTGAAGGGGATTGCATTAAATCTGTAGATGATTTTGATTATTATGGTCATTATAACAATTTTGATTGTTTCCAGCCACCACGAGCATGATATTTTCTTCCAATTGTTAATGTCTTCGCTGTTTTTTTTTTTTTTTAGTCCCCTTCATGGATTCCTAGTTATCTTTATAGATCTCTTTTATGTCCCTTGTTAGATATATTCCCAGGTATTTTATTTTATTTTAAGCTACTGTGAAGGGTATTGTACCTTTTATTTGATTCTCAGCTTGATTGCTATTGGCACATATAAGGGGTACTTATTTGTGGACATTGATTTTATATCCTGAGATCTTAATATATTTCTTAATGTGTTTGCATTGAACTATAAAAAAAAATTTCAAAAAAACAAAATCCCTGGACCAGATGGTTTATGAGATTATGTTATCTGCAAAGAGTGATATTTCTGACCTCCTCTGTCCCTATTTGAATGTGCTTTATTTTCTTCTCTTTCTTGATTGCATTTGTAGTACTTCCAGCACTTAATTGAATAGTAGTGGTGGTAGTGGGCATCCTTGTCCAGTTTTAGTTCTAAGTGGATATGCTTTCAGTTTTACTCCATTCAATATAATATTGGCTGTGGATTTATTTTAAATGTCCTGTATCAGTTTAATAAATTTACTATCTATGCCTACTTTCTTAAGTGTTCTTGTTAGAAAAAAATGCCATATATTTTTAAAAGTTTTTCTACATCTATCAAGAGAATCTTATGGTCTTTGTTTTGGATTTTATTTTGGTGATAAGTTACATTTATGGATTTACATATGTTGAACCAATCTTGAGTCCCTGGGATTAAACACATTTGATCATGTTGTATATTGTTTTAATATGCAGTTATATTTTGTTTGCTAAGATGGTATTAGATATTTTTACATTGATATTCATTAATGATATTGCCCTACAGTGTTTCTTTTTTGTTGGGTCCTTTCCTGGTATTGGCATCAGGGTGATATTTAACTTTGTAGAACATATTAGGGAGGATTCCTTCCTTTCATGTTTTGGAGTAGGTTGTGCAATATAGGAACTAGTTTCTCTGAGGGTTTCATAGAATTGTGGTATGAAACTATCTGGTCCAAGGATTTTGGTTTTTGGAAGATTCTGTATAGTCTATGCAATATCAGTGATTTATATTGGTCTATTCTAAATTTCTAATTCTTGTTGAATTTAGGAAGGTAGTGTAATTCCCAGTATTGGCTCATTTCGTCTACATTTTCACATTTCTGGGTGTAGAATTTTTGCAGTAATAATCAAGGATCTTTTGTAATTTTGTGGTATTGTTTTCTCCTTTTTTTGCTTCTGATTGAAGTTATTAGAGATCTTACTTTTCTGTTTATAGTTAGTCTGGCCAAGGGTTTATTGATTTTGTTAATGTTTTCAAAAAACAACTATTTCACTGATCTGAATGATTCTTGTGTTATTGATTTAATTTAATTCTACTCTGATTTTGTTAATTCTTTTTCTTCTGCTAGGTTTGAGGTTCGATTGTTTTTCCTTTTCCAGCTGCTTAATATGTTTCATTAGGTTGTTGACTTGTTCTCTTTCTATTTTCTAGAAAAAGACATCTGATGGTATAAATTTCCTTCTTAGGACTACCTTTTTGGTTGGTCCTACTTCTAAAGTACATGCAGAAGGCCCAAGTGAATGGTTTCTTCCCATTAATTTGTATTTTCATAGGACTCACCTAACCACCTTTAAACATACATTCCATTGTTTAGATTCTATTGATTCTTTTGTATTTGGATCCCAACAACTCTCTCAGAAAACTATCATTCCTTGTTAACAATGACAATTTTACATGAAAGCCATTTACATGGATTCTGGGAAGATGGCTGACTGGTGGCAAACCTCAGCAGAGGCTCTTGACCAGAGGAAGAAAAACTTGTCAGAATCAGACTGTGAAGCCAAAGGTGGGGAGCTGAGCTAAGGAAGAAGTTTGGCAGTCTGTAGCTCCAAGGAAAAACATTCAAGAAAACAAATTACATATACAATTTGAAACACCTTCATCAAGCTGGTTAACATAACTTTATGAAACAGCACAATGTACCCCATGTTTGCATCAATGTACACAGAAATCAATTAATAAAAAAAAAAAAACAGAAAAAAAAAACCTGAGGTCATAAAATAAATTAAAAAAAAGAAAAAAAAAAAGAAAACAAATTACAGGTACAAAGCCTATTGACTAGAGGACAGGAGACCCATCCCCCAAGCAGGAAGCCTGCTGCAGGCTATCTGCAAGTGAACAGGGAACAAAAGATCTCTCAACACCAAGTCTCTTTCTCCAGGGAGGTCCCACTTATGAACATAAACTCCACCCCACCAGGCATAAAATTGAAATGATATTTTCCCCCATAAGTCCAAATGCACATTCCACCCTTCCCCCCTTTGCATGGCAGTCTGAAGTTATGCCTCCTGCAAAACTGCAGAGTGTTTTGTCTTTTCCTGAGAGATCAGGGTATAGTGTGGACAGGAAAGCATGAGAATGGAATCTGTGACTAATGGGGAAGAAAGGGATGTTCAGTGGGAGGAGGAGTCCCCTGGTTATGACTTTGCCTGGCCAGTGATGGTGTTAACCCTCAGTTAAGTCTGTGCCTGGTGAGACGGGGTGCAGAATCCCCAGCTTTGATGGCGCCCACAGTGGGAGAGTGTGTGCCCAGTGTGGACTGAGTCTGACAGGCAGCACTGGTCCCTAGCCCCTGGTGGGCGTGCAAGCAGAGGCTTACCAGGCATGGACTGAGGGTAAGTGTGTGGTCTCCTGACTCCAACAGAATCCTGGAGAAGAGGCTTCCTGGGTGTGAACCAAGACCTGAGGGCAAGGGCGTGGTCCTATCACCAGTGGGGTGGTGAGCAGAGACTTACAGGGAGGACTGAGACCTGTAGGCAGGCTGTGGTGCCCTGACTCCAACAGAACCTGCGAAGAGAGGCTTACCAGGCAGTGGACTAAGACTGGCAGGTGTGGGTGTGGTCCCCTAACTCCAATTGGTCTGGCAAGCAGAAGCTTGCTGGATGTGGAGTGAGACCTGTTGCCGTAAGGGTCTCATGGAAAAGCGATGTCGTGAAGAATAAGCACAATTATTGAAATTGTGTTTTAAATAAAGGTGACCATCTGCTCACTCAGGCAAAATGGTGAGCATCTTTATTTACAGTTGGCTCATATAGGGAATTTTGTACATGAGCACAATGCAGCAATGACTTCATTGATCCATTTAAACAGTTTATGACCACCCGCCTTGTAAGTAGCTCCTCCCTGGTAATCTGATAATCCACCCAACACACACCTTTAAGCATAATCCTCTCAATATAACCCGGTTCAACATAACTTAATGAAGAACATGTCGTCAGTTATTACTTTCTTTGTTCTTATTTGATGAACCCTGAGGCTATGAGTAAAGAGAGGATTTGAATGTCTGTTCTACTAACCATACCATTTGGAGGCAGTTACTTCGAATCTTTAAACAAAGCATAGAGAAACTTTTGGGGCATACAGGAGTTTGTGTGCAAACCTCTGCTCCCATGTAGGCCTTAAGTCAGGGGGGTTTTTGCTGGAACCTTTTACAAGGAATTCTCAGGCTGGACTTTTCAAAAGCCTTTCATGAGCCCAGGTTTTGTCTGTGCCATTAAACACCTGTATGACATTACCATTCCCAGACCTGTCTGCAAGCAACCTTCGTCACTTACCACAGATCAGGAAAGGTTACTGATGAGTATCTGGCTAGTTTTCCAAAGGATTTTTTCTTAGACCTTATAAAGTCAACCTTAATTCCCTAAGGCAGTCTGGAAATGCTATTCCAGCTAAAGCCTTGGTTATGTTAGGCCCTCAGCTAACCTGGCCATATGGGATTCTGCCTCAGTTTCTTAAGTATGCCTGCACAAAGTTTTTTCACTGCTCTCTCTCAAAGGGCTTTTTTAGCCAGAGGCATATAGGCGTTTCACCTATAGAGACCAGTGGGCAAGGTTATGGCCCCTGTCTCCAACTGGGCCTCTGAGCAGAGAAGTGGACAACAGTGTGGACTGAGTCTGGCACATGGGGGCATGGCTCACTGGCTCAAATTGTGCTGTTGGAGACTCTATAATCCCTCTGTTGAACAGGGTTTGCACTGCCTTGGACAATTTAATTAGAACTCATATTTGCGGCTGTACACTTGGAGACACTCGGAGGTTGACCTTTGAAGTTCTGTAGTGGAAAAGAACTGAAGGGTGGGAGCTGGGTGCTGCAGCTGTTTGTATCTTTTCACAGCCGAGATTTAAACCTAATACTGTGGCTTCTTAGAATAGTGTAGAGGTTGGCTGATACCGAAACAGAGCTAGCTTATGCTATCTCACCAAATAGGTCCTCAGAGTCTCTGTCAAAATCTCTGAAAGGGGTCTTTCTATGGTTGTAGGAAATAAACCACAATTACAAAACCTAGTGATTTGGTAAGAGGTTATCTTGAGAACCTGGGAACCCCTATTCAATCTCACCCTACCAGTTCCAAATACCAAATGGTGGAAAATAAACATGGTGCTGACCCAACAGAAGAACTCTGGCAACATGAATAACGAGAGTAGATCACCGCCCCCAAGAAATGACAAAGGAGATACAACTGAAGATGCCATGTATACACAAATGGCAGCTATGTTAGAAATTGAATTCAGAATATGGATGGCAAATAAGATAAATAGAATGGAAGGATAGAAATTAAATTCCAAAGATTATCTCAAGAAATTAATGAATTCAAAGCCCAAGTCACCAAAGATATGGACATAATGGGACAAGAGATTTCAGAGCTCAAGTAAATGATAAAGGTAGTTGAGGAACTCCAAAATGCAGTAGAATCCCTCAGTAATAGAGTTGAACAGGCAGAAGAAAGGATCTCTGAAACTGAAGAAAAAGCTTTTGAACATTTCCAAATGCTCAAAGAGGCAGACAAATGGAGAGCAAAAACTGATCATTCCCTCGGAGAGTTGTGAGATCAATCCAAAACTTCAAACATTCATCTTATAGGAATTCCCGAAGGAGAAGAGGATGGTCCTAAAGGTGTAGATGCTCTACTCCAAGAGACCTTGAAGGAGAATTTCGCAAGCATTGCAAGAGGTACAGAACTTCAGATAGTACACAGTTTCAGAACCCCAGAAAGACTCAATCCAAATAAAGTATCCCCTAGACACATTGTGATTAACTTTGCCAAAGTTATCGTGAAGGAGAAAAGTGCACAAGCAGCCAGTGGTAAGAAAAGCATTCACCTACAAAGGGAGAAATATCAGAATGACTGCAGATCCCTCAGATGAAACATTTCAAGCTAGAAGAGGATGGTCATCAACCTTAAATCTCCTAAAACAAAACAACTTCCAGCCCAGGATCCTGTATCCTGCTAAACTGAGTTTCATTTGTGATGGAGAAATCAAATACTTTAATGACATAGACATGTTGAAGAAATTTGCCATAACTAAACCAGATCTCTAGGATATTCTCAGACCTATCCTTCACAACAACCAATGCAATGCTTTACCTCCAAAGCAAACTCATCCAGAAATTTTTGAACTTCCACAATGATGAAAGGAATAAAAATATCCACTGGACATCTGAAAATCATGACACCCCAAACACAGCCAGGTTTATCAATTATCTCAGTTAGTGTATATGGTTTAAATTGTTCTTTAAAGAATCATGGGCTAGCTGAGTGTATATATAAATTCAGACCAGATATCTGCTATATACAAGAATCAAAAATAGACTCAGGGTGAAGGGATGGACTTCTATAATACAGGCAAATGAAAACCAGTAAAAAGCAGGGTTCCAATTTTAGTTACAGTGCAACTTGCTTTAAACTAACAAAGATAAAGAAAGATAATGATGGTCAGTACTTATTTGTGAAGGGAAACACCTGCAATGAAGAGATTTTGATAATAAACATTTATGCATCCTATCAGAATGTTCCTCAGTTTATAAAGCAAACCCTAATGGATATGAAAAACTTAATATTTTCTTGCACTATAGTAGTTGGAGATTTTAATAGCCCATTGACAGCTCTGGATAAATTCTCCAAGAAGAAACTAAACAAAGAAATATTAGACTTAAACCTGACCTTATAGAAAATGGACTTTACAGGCTTCTACAGAAGATTTCCTCCTGATAAAACTGAATATACATTCTTCTCATAAGCTTATGGATAATCCCCCGAAGTAGATCACGTCCAAGGACACAAGTCTAATCTAAGCAAACTTAAAAAAAAATAGAAATTATTCCTTATATTTTTTCAGACTACCATGGAATAAAAGTTGAACTCAACAGCAACAGGAATCTTCATATCAAACAAAGTCATGGAAAGTAAATAATTTTAGGCTGAATGATAGCTGGGTCAAGGATGAGATTAAGAAGGAAATTACCAAATTTTTGGAACAAAATTATAATGCAGACACAAATTATCCAAACCTATGGGTTACTGCAAAGGCAGTCCTAAGAGGTAAATTTATTACATTGGAAGCCTTCATCAAGAAAGCAGAGAGGAAGCCAACAACTTAAAGGATCATCACAGGTAACTGGAAAAGGAAGAACATTCCAACCCCAAACCCAACAGAAGAAAAGAAATAACCAAAATTAGGGAAGAATTAAATGTGAATTCAGAAGATAAATGAAACAAAAAGTTGGTTTTATTTAAAAGATTAACAAAATTGATAAATCTTTGGCCAACCTAATAAGAAACAGAAAAGTAAAATCTCTAATATCGTATATGAGAAACAATAAAGGAGAAATAACAATGGACAGCTCAGAAATTCAAAAAATTCTTAATGATTACTACAAAAATCTTTATTCCCAGAAATATGAAAATCTGAAAGAAATGGACTAATACTCAGAAGCACACCAACTTCCTAGACTCAACCAGAAATAATTAGAAATCTTGAATAGACCTATATCAATCACTGAAATAGCATCAACAATACAAAATATCCTTAAAATTAAAGTCCAGGACCAGATGGCTTCACATCAGAATTCTATCAAAATTTTCAAGAGGAACTACTATCTATAGTATAAAACTTTTTTCCAAAGCATAGAAAATGAAGGATTACTTCCCATCACATTCTACGAAGCAAATATCCACCCTGATCTCCGATCCAGGAAAGAATCCAACAAAGAAAGAAAATTATATACCAATATCATTAATGAATATCAATGCAAAAATATTCAATAAGATATTAGCAAACAGAATTCAACAACACATCAAAAAAATTATACACCATGTTCAAGTTGTTTTTTTTCCAGGGTTACAGGTTTGGTTCAACATACATAAATCTATAAATATAATACATCACATCAGTAAAATAAAAAACAAAAACCATATGATCTCTCAATTAATGTAGAAAAAAAAGCCTTTGATAATATCCAGCATTCTTCCATGATCAGAACGCTTATGAAAATATGCATAGAAGGAACATTTCTTAAACTGATAGAAGGAAACCCACAGCCAATATCATATTGAACTGTGTAAAGCTGAAAGCAACTCCACTTAGAAGAGAAATGAGGCAAGGATGCCCC
This sequence comes from Galagoides demidoff, assembly GCA_963574575.1. Lineage (NCBI taxonomy): Eukaryota > Metazoa > Chordata > Mammalia > Primates > Galagidae > Galagoides > Galagoides demidoff. The sequence continues at coordinate 13,611 of CAUYQV010179481.1, forward strand.
CTGTCTCCACTGCTATTCGTCATAGTAATGGAAGTTTTAGCCATAGCAATCAGGCAAGAGAAGGATATCAAGGGTATCCAAATAGGGTTAGAGGAGATTAAACTCTCACTCTTCACTGATGATATAATCCCATACCTGGAACATCCCAGGGACTCAACTACAAAACTCTTAGAAGTGATTCAGGAATACATCAGTGTCTCAGGATATAAAATCAATACTTCCAAATCAGTAGTTTTTATATATGCCAACAACAGTGAAGCTGAAAATATAGTCAATGACTCTATTCCTTTTAGAGTGGTGCCAAAGAAGATGAAATATCTGGGAATTTACCTAACAAAGGATGTAAAAGATCTCTGTGAAGGGAACTATGAAACTCTGAGAAAAGAAATAGCTGAAGATATTAACAAATGAAAAACATACTATGCTCTTGGCTGAGAAGAATCAACACTGTTAAAATGTCCATATTACCCATATCAATCTAAAGATATAATGCAATCCCTATTTAAGCACTATTGTCATATTTAAAAAAACTTAAAAAATAGTGGTTTATTTTATATGGAATCAGATAAAATAGCAAATAAATTACTCAGAAATAACAAAAAGGAGATATTGTAAGCCCCCAGACTCAATTCAACCACCACTCTGAGAGTCCAAACACCACTGCAATGGCACGAGGGTTTATTCAAGCTCAGAGCCTGGGCTGTCCCCTTTAGAAGGAAGGTGAGATCAGCCCTTACAGACTATTCAGGAGTTTCCTAAATACCCCACAACCCCCTTTAGTAGTTATTTCAAGCAGTTAAACTTGTCCGATTGTGCAAGGGGTGCAATCAGTAGGAAACAGGGTGTCGGGAGCTATTTGTGCCAGGAGCTATTTTTCAATGTCTCCGGCTTGTAGTCTTAAACTGCAAACAGGGCACAAACTTTAAGACAGGGAAAGGGGTTGAGGGGCAAATATACTTTAGGCAGTAACAGTAAAATAGCAGGGTTCCAAAATGGTTTTAGTTTGGCTCTCACATTCCCCCCGTCTTTTGTCTCCAGGGTCAATCATGGCCCAGTGGGATCTTCCCTTGGGAGGGGGTGGTACCTAGCTTCCACCAGGGTTAATATAGTTATAGCACTAGCTTGCTTTCTAATAAAGGTGATTGAGTTGTTAATTATACATGGGGCAAGGAAAATAAGAACTATGATAATAAGAGGCCCTAAGAAAGGGAGGATAAAAGGTAACCATCCTCCCAGCATTTTCCACCATCCTCCTTGTGTGAGCTCTCGTTTTCTCTTTTCTAAATCTTCTTGGAGAGTCCTAATTTTCTCCTGTAACTAAGCCTGATTTGTTGGTATAGAAGCAACATTCTTCCTGTAGGAAGACACATAGCCCTCCCTTTTCAGCAGTTAAAAGGTCTAGTCCATGACTATTTTGGAGGACCACTTTGGCTAGGGAGTCAATTTGTTCTTGGAGGTCTAATACAGTCTCAGCTAGTTGTTCAATATCTTTGATGAATTGGAGGGATAATTTATTGTACAGGTGTAGGGAGGTACCCAGGCCCCCTAGGCCTGTACTTAGTCTGGCAGTAATACCTAGTCCTGCCAGTAAGGGGATCATGGTGATTGCTCGCCAGGGGCAGCTAGGTTGTATATGTTCTAATACAGGAACAGGCAGAGGCTGGTCTCCAGGAATTAACTGGAGGGAAGGAAAAAGCAGGGCAAGGATGCAGGCCCCATTCCATGAGGGGGGGGCAACATAGTATATCCTGTATCCCCGCACAGATATACAAAAGAGGAATTGGGGGGGCAAAGTGTTCTGGTGCCTGTCCAGGTATAGTTTCTTGTGCACCTGGTAGAAGGAAAAACTCCCACTGATGAGTTACCTTGACCCACTAGACTTTCAAGAGAGTCTTGACTGTCCATTATCTC
>CAUYQV010179484.1:0-11820 GCA_963574575.1 Galagoides demidoff
GCAACACCAGGAATCAATCTCTTTAATGCCCCTCAAGAGATTCAAGTGTGTAGCCAAGATGGAGAGCACTGACCTAAACGAATTCCTGTTTGTGAGAATTTTGGAAGCATAGAATGTTTAGAACAGGTGGGGCCTTAAGAAATCACCTGTCCTGACATTCACAAAGGAAGATGCTGGTTTCCACAGAGATGAAGTCATTCACCCAAGGGCACACAGCGCATGAGTGGCAGAGTCATTTCCAATATCCCCCTCCCCCCTCCACCTCCCTAGAAGACTGAAGCTCTGGATTTCACAGGGGCACTGGGCCTGAGGGCACATGGAATCCCTGGTTCCCAGAAAGGAATTCAGCAGCTCCCTGAGTCAGCCAGTGGCAGGGACTGTGAGGCACCTTCTTGGAGAAAAATTCTAAGAGGTTTGAAATACTCTCCAAGGTGTAGAAAAGGAAGAGGTACTAGGAAATTGGAAAAGATTGGGCAATAGATGGCAATTGGGTTTTGTGGCTTCTTTCATGCAAAGGAAATAAACAGGGGAGAATTGTCTTCACTGAAAGAACATCTGGGTTTCGTAAACAGACCATAATAAAGCAGCAACAGAAGACCCAATCAGCCCCAAATTAGCATCTGTCCCTATCATCTCGCTCTATCTCTTAGTCCTCTCTCACCAGGCTCCCATCACGTGCAGCATTCTTGCCTTTTGGAAGGACCTTCTGCTCCTCCCCCAGATCCTGTTTCTTGGCCCCTCCCACAGGTGGAGGAGGAGGCACCTGATTGGTGGGAAAATGAACCTCTCAGCTCCATCCAAATGGCTGTAAGAGTCCAGACGCTTTTAGCAGCAAGTAACAGATTATCCAGCTAAAAGTCAGTACCCACTTCCTGGCCACAGTGGAGTAGCAACACCAGCATCAAGAGTTTGATAGAAATCCGGAATCTTAGATTATATCTCAGACCTATCAAATTAGAATGTGCATTTTCCACGAGAGCCCAGGTGATTTATTTGTACATTAAAGTCTGAGGAGCAACTGCTTAAGTTAAGAAAAGGCTAGTGTTAACTTGCTTTGCAAGAAGCCCAGAAAAGACAACTCAGTGGGGTTTACTCGTTAGCTCCTGGATTTCAGCCCTCCTGCATCTTTGAGGGGCTCTGGTCTTCACCTCAGGATTTCCAGGGGCTTCTCAGCTCAGACATCAGCTGACTGTGTCCAAGCAGGGGAAGGAAGGAGAGCCAGGGATGCTTCTCAGGTATGGCCTGGGAATTGTTCCCAGAAGCCTCCAGTGCTGTTCCTTAGGTCCCATTGGCTAGAACTGGATGACATGCTTACTCTTAAGCCAATCCCAAGCAAAGATGATGAGAAGCAGGATTACTGTGATTGGCCCTTGACCAATCATGTTGCTCCCCTTATGTGTGGGACAGAGGCCTGGTCCCCCTTCCCTGGCATTTTTTTCCACCAGCCAGACAGAAGCAGGACTCTGTTATCAAGGCAGAAAGTGAATGGCTGCTCAGTGTTTGCTATGGGCTTATGTCCTCTCTCTCTCCCTCTCCCTTCCCCCACCCTACTATCAAAGGGGCAGCACACCAGGGTCCCCCATTCAGGGGCTGATGTCTGCTCAACCAACCCAGCTTTCCCCACTGTTAGGGTCTGAGCACTAGACGACTGTAGCAGAAAAGTAGAGAAAGATCCAAACCATAAGATCCTGCCCAACTTTGAGTACAAGCAACAGCAGAGATCAACTCAGGATCCCTTGATTTATTGTTTTTTGAAGGAATGTATTAGAAGGGAATTGGGTAAGTCACAGACCTGTAGGAAACACATGAAGAGCCAGATTCATGGGGCTGGGCACCATCAGGGCAGCTCCTGGGTCCCACGTGCTGCCATCATGGTGAATCCACTTCAGCCTATGGGTCCTGTGTCCATGATTCAGATCCCTAGAGGAGGGACGCCCTGGCCTGTCTTGGCTGCATGTTAACCCTCAGGGGTGTTGTTGTTTGACTGAAAATCCCTCCTTTGTCACATTGGCTGGGGGCAGGGACGGGGATGCCCTCAGTGGAAGCCTGAGGATCTGTCCTCAGAAGAACACTCCAGCAGAGCAAGCCTCCCATGCCCTTGCTGAATCCTTCCCTCAAACCTTCCTCCCTCCCCCTCCTTGCTTTTTTGGGCCCCCTCCTGGAAGGCCCCCCTCCCCGTCTGCTCCTCTGACTTTCATCTCCTTCAAGATCAAGGCTAAGTCACTCCCTTCCCCTAATAAGCACCAGACTTTGCTGCCGCATCATCTCAAGGTCTCTCAACCTTGGCACTATTGACATTTTGAGCTGCTTGACTCTCTGTGGAGGGGGCTGTCTTGGGCATCGTGGGATGTTTAGCAGCATCTCTGGTCTCTACTCCAGAGATGCCAGTAACACCCCTCACCAGTCACCACAACCCAAACTGTCCAGACATTGACGAGTGTACCCTGGAGGGAAAAATGGCCCCTGGTTGGGAGCCACTCCTTGTCTGAACCTGAGTCACAAAGATTTACTGCCATAGCAACTTAATTACACGGTAATGTTTATTTAACTTTTCAGAGCTGCCTATTACCTTTACAGACACAATGCAACCAACCGGGAGAGCTGCCACGTTGATGGAGGCAGGGAGTATTCCAATGTTCTATGCACATTCGGAGGGAGTAGAGGGCAGAGCTGGCTTTGTCCTGAGGGGTCTGAGTCCAGGGACAGCACTGTCAGCTCTGATTTTCACAGGATAGCATGGCCCACCCACGGTCCTCGTGAGTGGCTGTGTCATCCACGCAGCTCATAAGATGGAGAGGAAGGCGTTTCCCAGCGTTTGCTCCTGCCCGACTTTAACGCGTTTCCTATTTAGCACAAAACCTTCATTAACTTAGAGCTACTAATTTAGTAGATGGGCTACTTTACTCAATCACCCTGACAGTGATAAGACTTGCATTTTGCTCACTGCTGGATCTCAGAACGTGGCAGAGTTCCTGGTGCATGTCAGGAAGGCAACATTATCTACCTTGCTTAATTGAATTCCATTCTGATTCTTTGTAGCTTCATCGCACAGAGAACGGTGTTACCCACAAGGTAGTTGTTAAAAAAATATTTTTCAAACGGCTAAGTGTTTGCTCAATCAATAGGTTTTTAATTGAGTATTCTTACAAACGAACATTATAAAGTGAGTATCAAAGTGGTTTTATTACTGCACGTGGATGACCCAGATTAAATGCTTCTTTAAGGGGCGGCGGCGGCGGCGGAGAGCCTGGTAATTCGGTTTTTCTGATTTTAAGTTCAGATCTTTCCAACTACTATCTATGCAGATTGGAGAACCTGGGAAATTCACACTGTAGAGGCCGGGAACCCAGAATGCTGGTGGCCAATTTAAAAAATTGTTATGGAAATTTATATTCATTAGAAGTGATGACAAGTTCTGGAATGGGATTCTGCAGAGTCAATTTCAGGAAATTTGTTTCAGGGAGATAACGGAAGAAGCAGCAAGCTAACTCGGACTTGGCGTCCTGGAGAGACCAAACTCAGCTTGATGAATGGAGCTCAGCATGAGAAAGTGCTGCGGTCTGGCCCAGAGGGGCCGCCTATTTTCTGACAATTGGCAACTCTATCTGTTAACTACAAATGGGTTACGGGGAAGGAGGAAGATTGCCTGCAGCCCCCGGGGAATAAGACAGTTGTCCTCTTGACCTGCGGGCAATCCCACAAAGCTTTAGTGCTGAGATCCTTAGATGTTTAACCATATTCCTCTGAGGGCTGTGACCCAGTAGTGGTGGGGAGGGAAGCTGGGACACAGCGTTCACCCTGAGCACACTATCCCCAAATGGTACCTTTGCAACAATCTTTTTGAAGTATTCTGTTGACACGAGTGTTATTAAGACAAGGGTCGACAGATTTTCGAGAAAGGATTCTGAAATATGCGAGAGCAGTGGAGTGGCCAGACTGTGGGACTCCCTATGAAGAGTCCAAGGGGTCCCTGTGTACAAGTGTGCTCACTCATCTGAGTCCCCCTCATCCCCTCCAAGCACACCGACCCAGGTCCACCGTCCCAGAGGTAGGGCCAGCCTCTGGCTCTGAGACTTTCGAGGTGAGAGTGAAGCTCTCAGGAGAAGCGGGAAGGGTTGAGGGCTGGAGAGCTGCAGGCACGTTCTTATCCACTGCTCTGTGGACGCTATTCCTGCCACAGCCTGCGGTGACTTTTAGAGCCCAAGCTTCCAACTACTTAATCCCTAGAGCTGGGTGTTTCTTTCAGGGAGGGTCGCCTCTCCTGCAGGGAGTGCAAATAAGTCTACTCACCCTCTAGGCGGGGAGTGAGAGGACTAACAGAAGGGCACCAGCAAATCAATTCACACAGGCAACAAAACCACAAAAAACTCCTTGAAAATGGGACTGAGTGAACCGCCCACATCACTGATAAATGCTGTTTTCGGCACTCTCCTCTCTTCCCAGAGAGATGAGACAACTCAGACTAACAGAAGAAGGCTTGTTACCTTCGCATTTGGCACCAGGGGTCCACGGCTCTCTAAACCACTCTCAAGTTCATGTGTAGCTGGCTCTGCAAGGGGGAGCTGAGTTGGAGTTTTAAAAAGCCCTAATGATGGGGCTTAGTAATTTTCTTTGTAAAGGGCAGTTTTGAGTTTAGAGACAAAGTGTTTGTAGGTACACAAAGACCTCGGATTTTAAAAGCAGTGTATTCTTCATTCTGTGCTCCTCTATTACCCAACAAACAAAAAACAACCCCCCCCCCCCAAAAAAAGAGGAGAGAGTGTTGGGGAGGTGGGGGAATAGCACAATATTTTCTTAACGCTCTAAGAGTAAAGACATGACCATGTCAAGTCCTAAATGCTCTCGGAAACTCATCATTAAACACAATGGACTTTCAAGGTGCCTGGGGCCCTTGGAGTTGCCTGATGGTTGGATGGGGCACCTCAGTGTGCGAGGTCCTCCGGTGGCTGGACTATGGGTCCTTGCTGTTGGCATCAGGCCTCATCACCTCCCATCCATCCATGACCTCCCTGTGTGCTTCCCTGACTTCTGGGCCCCTCTTGTGGCAGAGAATCTCCTTTTACAAATGACTTTCTCTCTGGACATCACTTCAGCCTCCTGCAAAAGCCCAATAGTTTAGAAAACCATTTTTTAAAAAAAGACACTTTACTTTTCAGAACTGGACTAATCCATCCCGGAATTGTCGCCCCCAAAGCTCAACCAGAGGTGGAGCTGTTACAATGTTTCCTGGGTAATAAGTGACGGTGGGGAGACGCCAGGAAGTAGCTTATCCTCCAGACCCCTAGCTTCCAGAGAGGAAGAGGGGTGTGTGCGCGTGCACGCGTACGTGTGTTCTGGGACATGCATAGATGCTGTGGTATGTGTGTCCATGAGTGCATGAGAACTGGGGTACGTGTGTGCTTGTGTGTGTACCCATGTGCAAGCATGTGCATTTCGCTCTCTTTGCTACCATGAAGGCCGGGGGCAGCCAGACCTCTCCATCTATTTCTTTTTCCTATAAATCCTGCAGTTCAGTGTCTGGTTAACCTACAGTGAGGAAATATCAGTGTCTGGTTAACCCACAGTGAGGAGGACAAACTGGAAGCAGAGTCAATTACTTTCTGGCTGAGAAAGAAGAACTATATCATCACAAAAACATTTAGTAATCTGAAGACGAGTCTACAGCAGGGTCATTCCCCTTCCCACTATGATTGGTTCTTGAGTACTCGCATAATCCTGGGCTAAGCCAATGAGCATGCCATTTTCCCCTTGCACCCTGGATTGGTTCAGAACTGGGCATGTGACCACCTTGGTCCAATCCGAGCAAAGATAGGACTTTAAAACATTTTTTAACAGACCTTATTTTTAGAGGAATTTTAGGTTAACTGCAAAAGGAGCAGAAGGTGCAGAGATTTCTCACCTATCCCCTGCCCTACACCATCTCCCCCAACCATCAATATCTGGCACCCGAGTGGTGCACTTATGACAACAGGTGACCCTACGTTGACATGTCATCACCCAAAGTTCATAGCTGACATCATTCTTGGTACAGTACATTCTGTGGTTTGGACAAATGGGAAATGACAGGTAGGCATTATTATCGTATCACGCAGAGTATTCTCACTGCCCTAAAATTCCTCTGTACTCCACCTATTCATCCTTCCTGTTCCCCAGTCCCTGACAACCACTGATCTTTTGATCTATTGTCCTAGTTTTTTTTTTTTTTCTAGAATGTTCTATGGTTTGGATCATATACTATGCAGCTTTTCCTGACTGGCTTCTTTTACTCAGTAATATGCTTTCTTCCTTCCTCCATGTCTCTTCATGGCTCGATGGCTCATTTCTTCTTAGTGCTGAACAATATTCCATTATCTGGATTTACCTAATTTTTTACATGGAGAGTTTCTCTATCCACTCACCTTTTGGGGGACATCTTAGTTGCTTTCAAGTTTGGGCCATTATGAATAAAGTTTCGATACATATCTATGTGCAGGTTTTATTGTGGACATAGGTTTTTAATTCATTTGGATAAACACCAACAAACATAATTGTTAGACCATATAGCAAGAGTAGGTTTAGTTTTGTAACAAGCTGCCAAATTGTCATCTCTAGTATCTGTACCATTTTGCATTCCCATCGGCCATAAATTAGAATTCCTATTACTCCGTTCCCTCATCAAAATTTGGTGTCACAATTTGGATTTTCTCCACGTTTCTAAGTGGTAATTCCCTAATGACCTATGATGTCATATGAGCATCTTTTCATATGCTTATTTGCCATTCGTATAGCTGTATATCTTCTTTTGTGAGGCATCTGTTATGGCCTTGACCCATATGTTAATCTGGTCATTGTTGCTTAAGGTTTTGTTTTTTAAGGGACAGAGTCTTGCTTTGTTACCCAGGCTGGAATGCAATGGTGTAATCTCAGATCATTATAACCTTAAATTTCTGGGCTTAAATGATTCTCTCACCTCAGCCTCCCTAAGTAGCTGGAGCTACAGGGGCATACCACCATGCCTGGCTAATTTTCTTATTTTTTGTAAAGATGGGATCTCACTATGTTTCCCAGGCTGGTCTGAAACTCATGGCCTCAAGTGATCCAATAGCCTCTGCCTCCCAAAGTGCTAGGATATATATATGCCATATATATAATGTCTTCAGCAAGCCTAAGGTTATCTTGATTTTCTCCTATGTTATTTTCTAGGAATTTTATAGTTTGACATTTTACATTTAGGTCTATGCTCCATTTGGGGGATTTTGGGGGGAGGGTAAAGGATGTAAAGTATGTGTCTAAATCTCTTTTTTTGCATGTAAATGTCCAGTCGTTATGGCGCCATTTGTTGAAAAGATTGTCTTTGCCACATTTGTTTTGACTTTGCATTTTTGTCAAAGATTAGTTGACTCTTCTGTGGATCTATTTCTGGGCTCTCTATTCTGTTTTGTTGATCTATCAGTGTGATCAATACCAAGCTTTCTTGATTACTACAGTGTCTTGAGATGAGACAGTGAAGTCCTCCAACTTTGTTATTTTCCTTCAAAATTGTGTTGGCTATTCTCAGTCTTTTGTCCCTAAAAACACTTTAGAATCAGTTTGTCAACATCCTCAAAATAACTTGCTGGGATCTGAATTGGGATTACATTGAATCTATAGATCAAACTGGGAAAAGCTGACATCTTGACAATATTAAATCTTTCTGTTCACGAAAATGAAATATCTATTCATTTATCTAAATTTTTAAGATTTCTTTCATTGGAGTTTTGCAATTGCCCTCATAGAGAACTTACACATATTTTGTTAGATTTATTACCTAAGTATTTCATTTTGGGGGGTGCAAATGTCAATGGTATTGTGTTTATAATTTCAGATATCATTTGTTCGTAGCTGCTGTACAAGAAAGTGATTGACTTTTTTTTGTTTATTAACCTTATACCCCATAATGTTGCTATAATCACTTTCTAGGAGATTTTTTTGTTGATTCTTTCAGATTGTCAGGGTAGACAATCCATGTCATCTGTGAGCAAGGAGGGTTTTAATTATTCCTTCCCAATCTATATGCTTTTTATTTCCTTTTCTTGTCTTAGCTAGAACTCGAATTAGCTAGGATTTTAAGCTGATGCTGAAAAGCAGAAGTGAGAGGGGACATCTTTGACTTATTTCTAATCTTAAGCTTAGTGGAGTTTCTCACCATAAAGTTTGATGTTGGTCATAGGATTTTTGGTGCTATTCTTATCAAGTTGAGAAAGTTCTCTATTCCTTGTTTACCAAGAGTTTTTATCATGAATAAGTGTTGGACCTTGTCAAATGCTTTTCCTGCATCAGTTGCTATAATCATGTGATTTTTCTTCCTTAGCCTGTTGATGGGAGGAATGACATAATTCATTTTTAAGATAAGATTTTTGATCAATGGTTGGGGAGGAAAGTTTTCCCTTCTGGAGAGTGAGGATACAGACAGTAGTCTAGGACCACAAAGATATTCAGAGGGAAGGAAGCATTTAGCGTTGGAAATAGAGCAAGATAAACACACAGAGATAGACTCAAGGCTGGTAAACCCTTCTGAACTCCAAGGTCAGATGCAGAAGCCTATGCATTCCTTTTACTCTTAATTTGACTTTGTTGCTTTTGTTTGCAACCCCCAGACAAGCTAAGGGGACACTCCTCAACCCAGGGCTGTTCAAAGAGAGGCTGGGAAGGTGCCAGGGATGTTGAGAAAGGAATTTCTGCTGTGGATTGAAGGTGGGGTTGTGGAAAGCTGCATAAAGTACCTTCCAGGTGAGCGACATGACAAATAACACTTGCTCTCTAAAAAATGGGTGCATGCACGTATGTATATGCATGAAAATGGGAAAAATAGATAGCATTTATTAGAAGAATAAAGAAAACACTAATATTACTTTCTAACTTCAGCTAACCTGGTGGAAAGAGCAGCTCAGACACATACTGTGAGTGGGGGCGGAGCACTTCCGGGGAGGGTGCTTAGCTTTGTACTGGTGTGTAGGGCACCCTTGGTCTACAGGGGAGCTCCTGGGCTCCTGCAGACCAGAGAAACAACTTGACTAAGGGGCAGAGGAAGCAGAGAAAACGCTCCACTGTCTTTGCCTACTGTGTTTAGGCTTGACCTTGAAGAGGACAGGGTGGAATTATTACCACAAGCACATGTGGCTGCCATGTTTTCCTGGCTGAATCCATCATGTCTGGTTGTCACCACGGCAATCACAGGGGCCCGGCTGTTTGCAGAAGCACCTCCTTGGGATTCTGGAGAGTTCCAGGGCCATGCAGTCTTGCTTGCAGCCACCCCAAGGTGCCTCAGAATGTTATCCCTTACCCCACCCCAGGTAGCAGGTTCAAGTTTTCTGCTCTGGAGGCCTTGATGTTGGCATAAATTGGCAACACAAGATTCCTAAGAAGTTTTTAAACATCGTTATTATTCAGTCCGGTTCCTCTGTGCTGGCTTCATGAAACATAAAAGTGACCCTTGTCAGAGAAATGGGATAGATTATTTCTTTAGCTGTTGCTGAAGGCCAAATAAGGAGGAGGTAGGATGTGGACCTACATCTCTGCTAACACTTGGTTTTGTCTGTCTTTTAAAATTATAGCTATTTGGTGGATGTGTGGCAATATCTCATTATGGCTTTAGTGTGCATTTTCTTTATGGTTTATGATACGAAAACTATTTTTACACGTTCGTTGGATGTTTGAATCTCCTCTTTTGTCAAGGTCTGTTCAAACCCCTTTGGTCTTTATCTAATCAGGTTGTCTTTGGAGATCTGTAGGAATTCTTTTCTGTCTTCTAGACACAAGTCACTGTTAGGTTGCCACAGTGCAATTACCTCCTTCCCATCTGAGGTTTGCCTTTTCACTCTCTCACTTTCCTAACGGTGCTTCTGATAAATAAAACCTCTGACTTCTGGTGAGTTTGATTTATCCATCTTTTCTTTCCTAGTTCGATTAAGACATCTTTGCCTGTCTCTGCATGTCGTTGGATAGTTTCTGTTAATCAAGTGACCAAAGATAGGCTGAAATGTAGCTCTGAAGGTAAAAAGAGAGATTGTTGGTGTGTGTAACTACAAGATCCAAAACGTCTGACTTCAGGTATGGATAGATCCAGGTATTTGCGTGATGTTGTTAGAATCAGGTTTCCTCTTTATCTTATTCTGCGTCATCTTCATCAGTACAAAGACTCTACTCTTTTGCAAGCGCAGGCCATGGCTGCTTCTGTCTTCCAAGGATGGCTACAACCTGCTCATTTACAATGCGGCTGTGACCTTCCTCCCCTGACAATGAGTCCATGTCCTCTCTCCTTGGTGCTGGACAGGCTGTGACTCACTGGAAACCAGCACATAGAGGTAGGAAGGATGCTGCCCAAGCATCCTTTCTGAGACCTGGTCAGCAAAAGGAACGTGGCTTTTGCCCTGCTCTCGAGGACACTTGTCTTTGGAGATGTGAACTGGCGTGTAAGAAGTCCTGCCGTCCTGAAGCCACCACACCGTAAGGAAGCTCAGGCTGCATGAGGAGGTCCCATGTAGGTGCTGAGGCTTTAGCTAAGATTTCAGGTGATTGCCAACAGCAACAACCTAAATGTATGAGAATGATTCCAGCCCCCAGCTGTCAAGACATTCCTAGGGCTTGATTTTTCCTAGTTGAGGCATCAGACATTATGGTGCAGAGATAAACTATCCTGCTGAGTCTGAATTCCTGACCCACGGAACCCCTGATATAATAGACTATATATAAGCTCTTTCATTTTGGAGCTATTTGTTATGCATTAAGTGGAACACCAGGAGTATCTTGGTCCCTCTTCCCAAATGTTCTCAGGCAGGGTAGTTGCTGGGCCAGGCTGGTTCATAGTCCATCCTAAGCCCATGGCTGTGGCCATGGAAACACAGTGCATTGATGGGCCAGACCCTGACCACATGCTCATAGGGAGAGAGCCAGTCCTGCGAACTGCCATGTAAACTTGGAAATAGTGAGCAGGGTTTTCCCAAGGAAAAATTGGAATGATGGGGAAAACACGATGGCTGGAAGATGGAAAGATGGGCAGGAAGAATCAGAAGCTGCCCCTCTAGCTGTTTCCTGTGATCAATGGACTTACTTTTTAGGATGAATTAAGAGCCACCTCCCATGGCACTCTGAGCTCAGAGGTACAGCCAGGGCTTTGGGAGCTCAGCACTTTGCATCTTCATCATGACTTTCTGCTGGGGGTCTCACTGCCCTGATCTCATGATTCATCCACTGTTCTCTGAGGTAATCAAGATGACAGGTGTTAATCTACCCATTTGGCTGGTGGGGAGAATGAGTCTCAGAGGAAAGAAAAGGCTTGAGACCACCCCAGCAGAGCAAGGTGTAGATAGAGTGTGGGCAGAACTGAGGCACTGCCCAGGAGCCCTGGAGTCCAAGGCCACAGCCACAGTCTGGTGTGCATTGACCATTGGGATGACTGGAACATTGGCTGCCCCCACCCACCTGGTTCCTGGGCTGGCCTTGTTGACCCCACCTGTGCGGAGGGCCCCAGGTTTCAGAAGGTTTACAGAGAAGTCAGCTGCCCCATCAGTGCACTGGAGGCAGCTTGTGTTAATCTCCCTGGAGTTGTGATTCCAAGTCCCCCTGCTCATCAGCGGATGAGAAATCATTATCGGTCCCCTCCGAGGCATAAATGCAGAATGCATTCTTGACCCGGCTCAGATCGGCTTCAGACCCCTCCCTGCCCCTCTCGCTGCTGCGCAGACAGTCATCTCCTAATAATCCAGCCAGGCCCGGGGAGGGGGGAGAGGGAGGGGCCGAGCATCTTCTCTGATGAAGCTGCCTTGGGCGTGGCCCACTTCAGAGAGATGGCGTCTCCCCTTT
>CAUYQV010179485.1:0-19024 GCA_963574575.1 Galagoides demidoff
CACAGGCGCCCGCCACAACGCCCGGCCATTTTTTGGTTGCAGCCATCATTGTTGTTTGGCGGGCCCGGGCTGGGGATTCGAACCTGCCACCTTAGGTGTACGTGGCTGGCGCCTTAGCCGATTGAGCCACAGGCGCCGAGCTGGGAAAAATTTTTGTAGAGAGCTGTTGCCTATGTACATACGCCCTGGTCACCCCTCTGCCAAGATGAGAAGTGTAAGTTTCAATCTTCTTCATCTCCAGCAAAATAAAAGAACTAACTCCCTTGAGCAGGGGTCCTCAAACTTTTTAAACAAGGGGCCAGTTCACTGTCCCTCAGACCATTGGACAGCCGGACTGCAGACCCTGGGATGAGTCAGCTGCTAAGCAGGACAGGCAGCAAGTGGCAAAAACACCCAGCAGGCAGGATAAATGTCCTAGGTGGGCCGCATGTGGCCTGCGGGCCCGTAGTTTGAGGACACCTGCCCTTGAGAGTCTGGTATGTGTCCCCTTGAGTCTAAGAACCCTGTGGACATGTCTGATTCTGATCCAGGGGATCATAGGAGGTAGTGATACAGGGTTCCTCCATTCAGAGCTGGACAGGGAACCCCCCTACCCCATTTCTAGGCCTGGGCAAACAGGCCTTTTCCAGACCACATTCTCTGAACTCAAGCAAAATCAGCCTGATTGGTGTCTTATCTGGGCGGTCCCTCTTAGAGTGAAAAGCTACACCTTGCTGCCTCACCTGGGATAGCGACTGGAAGGGCCTCATTCATTTGCTAATTGTTTTCTGCCGGCCAGCTGAGCCCATTGTAACAGATCCCAACATTCCTTCCCCAGAACCCCTGGCTCAGACCCAAGGGCCGCTTCCCACTCAGGCTTTCCTCCAGCCCCTTCACGGCTCCTGGAGGTGCTGTTGCCTTTCTTTCCCTTATCTATTTCTTTTTCTGCTCTGTCCTGTCACTTATCCTCGTGGTCCATGGTTTCATTTTTAGAGCCCTGAAACCAAAAGATCCCTACAGAAATTCTGGTAACAGTAGGATATGGATTGACTCCTTGCTTTGGTGTTAGCAAAAAGATGGCTGCCCATGCCAGGATGGCCTGCAGTGCCTGGGTGCGTCTAGGGAAAGAAGGTCTGAGTGTTCTCTGTGAGCAAGATGTCAGTCACAGGGAGAGAGGAGCTGGAGCCACCTGGGGAGGGAATGGATTCAGACATATATCCACAGTGAATGGACCAGTAGGAAACCAGAGGCTGAGGGCAGAGCATTCCAGGGAAGCAAATACATCCCCTTTGCTTAAAAATCCTTTTTAAAGATTGTGGTTAAAGGGGTCCAGAGGAAGCCTCTGCAAAGCCATAGAAAGGGGCTTACAAAAAAAGTTGGACCAGAGAGGATGAAGTCATCCCCCCAAGCTCTCCTCCC
Organism: Galagoides demidoff; assembly: GCA_963574575.1. Lineage (NCBI taxonomy): Eukaryota > Metazoa > Chordata > Mammalia > Primates > Galagidae > Galagoides > Galagoides demidoff. The sequence goes on from CAUYQV010179485.1 coordinate 1,399, forward strand.
TCTCTTGGACTCATCCCTGATCCTGGATTTAAAAGTGCAGGATGTAATGAATTATGTCAGAGCAGAAGCCAATCATAGGTCTGATCCCAGGAGTAGGAAATAAACACTACAAGTGTTAGTTAGGGAAGTGGGGGTGGAGGGGGGACTTAGCTTTAGATGAGGATTAAAGTGCTGATTCTTGTACCTGCCATTTTAATAATTTCTGGATTTAAAATTCGAAACTAGATTTTTGATTTAAAGGTCTGTTTATTTAAAAGTAAGTGAAAAGTTATCATAGAGCTTTATAACATGAAAAGCATGATACATGAAAGAAAAAATGGATAAACTGGACTTCATTAAAAGTTAAAACCTTTGCTCTTCAAAAGACACACTCAGAAGAATAAAAAGACATGTCACAAAGTAGAAAAAATATTTGCACAACACACATCTGATCAAGGACTTCTATGCAAAGAACTTTTAAAACTCAGAAATAAGACAATAGCCCAACTAAAATATGAGTAAAAGATCTGAACAGAGGCTCCTCAAAGAAGATATGCAGATAAAAAATTAGCATATTAAAAGATGTTCAATGCCATTCATCATTAATAAAATGTAAGTTAAAACAAGAATGAGATATACCATGTACCTATTAGAATGGTAAAATTCAAAATACTGGCCATCCCAACTGATAGGACACAAGAACACTCATTTATTGCTGGTGGGAATGCAAAATGGTACAGCCACTTTGGAAGATAGTTTGGCAGGTTCTTATAAAGCCAAATAGTCTTATTATTTAATCATAAATATTGCCCCTAGGAATCTATCCAACTAGTTTGAAAACTTACGTCCACATAAAACTTTATTTACAAATTATAAAAACTGTAAGCAACCACTATGCCCTGAAATAAAGGTCACTGGATAAATAAACTGGTATAGCCATACAATGGAATACTACTCAACAAAAAGAAAGAAAAAGGAATGAGCTGGCAACTCCCCAATTATGGGTCAATCTCAAATGCAGACTGCTAAGTGAAGGAAGCCAGTGTGAAAAGGCTACATTATGGCCAGGTGTGGTGGCTCACACTTGTAATCCTAGCACTCTGGGAGGCTGAGGCAGTGTAGAGCTTGAGCTCACAGGTTCAAGACCAGTCTGAGAAAAAAGCAAGACCCTGTCTCTACTAAAAATAGAAAAACTGAGGCAAGAGAATCACTTGAGCCTGAGTTAGAGGTTGCTGTGAGCTATGATGCCACAGCACTCTACCCAGGGCAACAGCTTGAGACTCTGTCTCAAAAAAAAAAAAAAAAAAAAAAAAGAAAGAAAGACAGAAAGAAAAGACAATATTCAATATGATTTCAACTCTATGACATTCTGGAAAAGACAAAACTAGAATGATTGTAAATACATCAGTGGGGTTGCTAGGGGTTTGGAGTAAAGGTTTAAAGCAAGTGAATAGATAAAGCACAGTAGTTGTTTTTTTGGTTTTTTGGGTTTTTTAGGGTAGTGAAACTATTTTGTGTGACACTATTATTGTTAGATATAGGACACTATGTATTTGTTAAGAACCGTGAAACTTCACAGGACAAAGAACAAATCTTAATGTACACAAAGTAAAAACAATCATTTTACTCAGCCTAGGCCTAGGAGAGGCGGGCCAAGGGTGACTGAGCTGAGGCCCATGGTGATCGTGGTTGTGGCCACTGCAGCAGTGGTGCAGAGATGGTGGGCAGCCAAAAAGAGCTCTCCATCCACTGTGTTCCTGGAAGCTGCCCACCAGAGGAGGTTGTGCATCAGCTCCATGTGCTTATGATATCAAAACATCAGAAGTATTGGAAGGATGAGTATCCTTTTGGAAATCACAGTGATTTAAAAAACAAAGACTCAACCAAATGCTAATGTTGACAAAGATGCTACCTTGACTGCTTCAGCTAGAAAAGTTAAGACTTTTGGAATTAAAGAAGGAAGCCCAAAAGAATGCTAAAGATTTGAAGACATTAGAAAAAGAGATTCATGTTCTTGTGCAGGAAGGTGGTGGTCAGATCAGGAGGGTCCAGGAGCTGAAACTGACTTGGAGAAGATGGAAGCAAAGCTTAATGTCACTCTCTGCAAGCCTCGCTTCACCGGGAGACTGTTTACTGAATTGACAAGGACTAATAAACTACTGAAACCTAAGTTTTCTGGAAATGATATCCAGAAGAATATAAAAATTCCAAACTGGAATTAATGAAACTTAGAAACAAGAGAGATGAAGAGTGTGATGGCATGGAGATGATGCTGCAGGTCACCCAGAAGAATCTCAGAGAGTCTCAGGGGAAAATTATAGCCCAACTTGAGAAACTTGTTTCTGTAGAGAAAGACAAGATTGATGAAAAATCCAAAACAAAAAAACTCTCAGAGGACGTCAAAGAAACTAGTTATGCATCAGATCAAGTGGGAAAATACAGGATAGATATTGCCCAGTTAGAAGAAAATTTGAAAGAGAAGAAGGATGAAATTTTAAGACTTCATCAGTTTTGCTGTCTCTCTCTCTCTCTCTCTCTGAGATAGTCTTACTCTGTTGCCCCAGGCTAGAGTGCCTTGGCATTAGTTTAACTCACAGCAACCTCAAATTCCTAGGCTCAAGTGATCTCCTTGCCTCAGCCTCCCCAGCAGCTTGGACTATAAGAACCAAACACAACACCCTTTTTCTACTTTTAGTAGAGATGGGGTCTCATTCTTGCTCATGCTGGTCTTGAACTCCTGAGCTCAAGCAATCCACCTGCCTTGGCCTTCCAGAGTGCTAAGACTGCAGGCGTGAGCCACTGTGCCCAGACCCTTCATCAGTTTCTTGAGGAAAATACAGGCTATCTAAACAAGTAGAAGCCTGAGTGCTAAATGCCAGCTGCTTGAAAAAGAAATAGAAGACCTTGTAAACAGGAATAGAGACCTGGATGAAAAGCTGAATGCCAAGATGTGAAACTTAGGAATTTATTCTTGAAAAACAAGATTACAAAAAGCTTCAGCAAAAAGAGTTACAAACTGATTCACGTCTGCAACCAGAGAAGGAATTATCTTCTAGTCTTTAGCAGAAGTCTTTTGCCTAAATTTAGAGTTGAAGAGCTCAAACTCCTAGAAGAAAAGCCACGAGGGAAAGGTGCTGAACTGGAGAAAAGCAAAGCTACTAATACTTAGACCACCCTGTTTTTGCAGGAAAAGTACAATAATACAAGGAGAAACCTTGGGGATGTTGCCACTCAGTTTGAAAGCCATCAAGCATTAACAGCTAGTGAGATAGAAAACTCATCTATCTTAAGCTGGAAAACTCATTTCTACTCAAAAAAGAGGCCAAGGCTGAGAAAAGTGCAGAGAATCTTCAACATCAGATGTTGGCAATGGCGAGCACAAATCAAGACTACGCAAGGATGCTTCTATACCTACAGACCCAGTTGGCACCTAAAGTAGCAGAAATTAAGGAAATCACAATTCTCCTAAAAAAGTTATTGGAATTGGGGTGGAGGCAAGATGGCCGACTGGAGCCAGCTTTCCACAGAGGCTCCCATCCAGGAGAGTTAAAGGACAGAAGTTTAGCAAGTAAGCTGATGGTTTGGAGCTGAGCCAAGAAGGTTAAAGAATGCACATCAACCCTGCTGAGGCAGGCTGTGACCCCGAGGATACAGACAAAAGGTACAAAATCCATTGCCAAGCAGACAGGAGTCCCCTCTCCCTTGAGAATGGCTCACAGTATACTTTCTACAAACAAGTGAGCAGAGTTTAAACGTCCTCCCATTTTATCCCATGGGCGAGACCCTCTAAAAATGGACCTCCTTCCCCTACTAGGGTGCCACGGCACTCTTCTGCCAAGCATAAAACTGTATATATTCTCTACCTGCAATTTTGAGCTCCCAGCATTCCTCTCTACTCTCACTCTGAGGTCTGGAAACCTGTCCTCCATGGAGTCCAGATTCTTGGGCATTTTCTCGAGAGATGTGGGCAGGGTGTGTACTGTTGCAGGTCTGTGCTGATTCTGCAGCACAGGGGTAAGGAAAAAACGGTGGACTGAAGGAACCATATGGGAAAGGGAGAGGCAGTACTCCTCGGCACAGAGCAGTAGCAGCAGCAGCAGGAATAATAGGGTTCACACCTCTAGGGATATTTTGGACACTCTCTGTCTCTCTGGGCAACCAGAGAAAGCCGGACATCTTCTCCCATAGCAGACATTAGCGGAATATATCTGGGATGGTAACATGGACCCCGTGAGCAAAGGGTATCCCTGACATGGTACCAGCCTGGGTGGAGTGCGGTGGGACAAGGAATTGAAGACACCTGCACAGAAATGGCATACTCCCAGGGCAGAGCTGTGCCAGGACTGCTTAGTGAGCCTAAGAAACACCCAGCCTTCAGGGGATCATAGCTAAGACAAAGGCAGGCAGGAAACCTACAGCTGAGTGTAAGCTCTAACCAGACCCACCCCAACACAGACTTCAGGGGAAACAGAAACACCAGCTCTGGGCAGCAGCACAGACCATTGCCGAGTCATAGTTTCTGTGAACTCAAACAACACCTATCCCACAGGGAAATATAGCCAGGACAGAATCACAAATTCTGTACAAATATAAGTGTCAGCAACATCAAAGGGGCAGGGCTGGAACTGAGTGAACAGCTCCAGCTTCCATTAACCACCGGAGGTTGTCAGGTCTCAGCTTCCCCTTCCAGATGGTGGCAGAGTGTGGAGGCCTGCCCAAGGAGACATAAGATCTCTCTGTGACTCAGGCAGGCTCAACCCCCTGGAGCATCTGCTCATTGGAGGGAACAGGGTCATAGGTCTGTGGGGTTACCAGTGACTGGATGTGACAGAGGTGCAAGGTGGGGAAGGAGGCATCAACCTTCCCAGACTAATTAATTTGCTGGGGAGGGGTACAGAGCACCAGAATGAGTCATACTCAAGCTGCCAGCAGACCCCTGCTATCTAGTTGCCAGAGACCTTTTGAACTCCCTCACTTGAGACCGGGTGCTGACTGGGACAACTGATTTAGATCTCTTGGACTGGACCAATTACCTGAGGACTATCCAAAGTGGTACCCTGGTTGTATGGTTGTGGGAAGGTTTGATTTTCCTTTTCCAGTTGTTGTCCATGGCAGTGGGGATGACTTAGTTGCTGCTATTTCTCCACAGCTGAGACTTCAACCCAGAGTAACTAATTCACTAGGGGGACAGAGACCAGCTGAAAATAAGACAGAGCCATTTAGCCTAAGTGACCAGACATCCCACTTTTGGCGGGACAGTCCTGGCAAAGGCACACTCACAGGGACGGGAAAGACGTTCGCTTTGTGAAACAGGCTGCGTGGAGGTCAGTGTGCTCTTCTAGTGAGCGCTGAATTGGAGGCGTTTGGTCCCTTCATGGCAGCTGTAACAGAGATTCTTCTATCCTCTGTGGTGATGGATGGCCGGCTGCAGGCATGGATTATCCTCTAGCACAGTCCCATAGGATAACTTGGCTTTTTTTTCTTTTTTTTTTTTGGCTTCTGTTCATAAAACATCCAAACCTCTTTCCATTCCCTGGTGCTCCTGAAAATCTCGGAATCTCTCTGATGTCCAGTAATAAATTGATTTTAGGTATAAATTACTAGAATAGCTCCTGGTTTCCACAACAAAGAATGCTGATTAATAAAGAATTTGTTCCTGGGCGGCGCCTGTGGCTCAAAGGAGTAGGGCACTGGCCCCATGTGCCGGAGGTAGCAGGTTCAAACCCAGCCCCGGCCAAAAACTGCAAAAAAAGAATTTGTTCCTGAAATGGTGGCAGGCTACAGACTTTCAGGGAACTGGGAATCTGGAAAGAGTTGTTCTATTTCTCAGGGTTTGAAGGTGATGAGGAGACAGCACGCCCAACCTGAGGCCCCGTGTGCCAGACCACGCGGTGGCCAAGCACTCACCATGTTAAGTTCCTATGAACCCTGGAGACTGTGCAGGTCAAATGAGGGGGCCTGTGTCCTACTTGCCCCCATTGGGGGCAGGGGTGGGAGGTGCACAGGGATTGAATCTATTCTGTGGTTAGTCCCTGAGTTTCTAAGTGTAGAGTGGGAATACTAACCACTGACAGAATCTGCACATGAGAACAGCTACTGTAGTGTCAAGAGGAAGCCCCTGAAACTTCCCCTTGTGAAGCAAACCAAAAGCAGTGTCAATCACATCCTTGGAGGAATCACAGAGGCTGGCGCCAACTTCAATGCTTGGAAGGTGTGGAGATGGTGATTCCTACTGACACCCATTCCACTTACCTGCTTGGCCTCTGCCTAAGACAGTTAGTTTTCAGGGGACGTGCATTGGACTGAGAATCAGAAAAGCGTCCCGTTTTTCAGCGCAAGCTCTGGTAAGAAGAAGGTACAAGGTTGGTTGGCAGCATTAATGGCCCCTCCGAGATGGTCACATCCCAATCCCTAGAACCTGTGAATCTGTTCAGGCAAAGAATTAATTTGCAGAAGGATTTGAGGTTGCTAATCAGCTGACTTTAAGATAGTGTGACCTAGATTACCAGGTGGGGCCAATGTAACCACAAAGATCTTGAAAAGTGGAGGAGGAAGAACAGAAGAAGAGAATCAGAGGGAGACACGATTAAGATGCAGTGTGGCTGCCTTGAAGTCAGAGGAAGAGGCCAAGGCCATGGATAAGGGCAGCCTCCATAACATGAAAAAGGAAAGGAAATGGACCCACCCAGACCTAACAGGAGAGAATACAGTCCTGCTGACACCTTGATTTTAGCTCCAGGACACCTGTGCCAGACTTCTGCTCTACCTGCAGAACTGTTAAGATAGTAAGTTTGTGTTGACTAAGCCATTATGATTGTGGTAACAATATAAAACTAATACAAATGTCTTCAAAAGGCTATGAAAAGTGCTTTCCAACCTGTTATTCTAATTCTTGTTAACTAAGTACAAATTTAATTTGAGGACTTTTCAGACATACAATTTCTCAGAATAAGTGAGCTCCCACAAACCTTGTCTTGGGAAACTGCTGGAAGATGTAGTCATCCAAAATAAGGGAGTAAACAAAGAGGAAAGCAGGGATCTAGGAACAGTCCTGGGAGCACAGGCATTCTGCTGATGGGGAGAGAGCTTAGCACAGCTCAGGTGTGGGAGCTAAGGGTTGGGGGGAAAGTTGGAGGTGGCTGCCAGGACACTTTATGGTTCCCCCTATGACCTGAAAAGATAGAGTCAGACCCCCACTTAGATGTAATTAACTGATTTAGTTTACCTGCTGCAGGGGCTGCTGCTTTGAGAGGCAGTCAGCAGCGAAGTAGAGGGGTGAGTTGCCTTTTATAGGTTTTGTGCAAGCATATTACAGAAGCAGAACGTGGCTGGTTAAGGGTTACAGCTCGAGTAGTCATGGATACAGCAACAGTTACAGTAATGTAACAATGATTAATACAGCTTTGGTTGACAATGAATACATCTCATATCACAATGGTTATGGTTATACAACAGTAATTAATCAAGTCTCGGTGAGTTTTCCGCCATTGTTCACCTACTGAGAACTTGGGGGTTTTGTGAAACTTGGGACTTTTCTTCCTCATTCTGAAGCACGTTCTTGGCCACTCTAGGAGGCAGCAGGGGGCCTGGGAACATGTTCTCGGCCACCCTGGGGGGGAGGAGGGACTTGCCTTGTTCCTCGAGTCAACTGGGGTGGGGGGGAGAAGGGAGGAGGAGAGAAATGGGCTGGAGAGGGTCGGGGGAACAGGTGAGGGCTGGGGAATGGGAGTGGGCAGGGGGAAAGAGGGCTGGGTTACAACAGAAGCATTTCCTATGTTCCTCAAAGCATTCAGTCCTCGTGTGCTGACTTGCAGGCTGCTTGGAGAGGCACGTTCTCCAAGGTGAGGGTGCATGGAGCCCATTGGTTCTTCTGCTACCATTCCCAGTCAAGATGACTGCAGTGGCTAAGGCCCTGCTCTGTGGCAAGTCTCGTCTGTCTTAAGTGCATTCTGTAGTTTCTCATTTAATCTTCTCAGCAGCCCTGCAAGACGGTCTCTAAAATCACCATTTACAGATGAGGAAACTGATGCTCAGATAGTGCAAATGTGGGGCTGTACCTCTGCTGTGGGGCTCCATTGCTGGTTGTCTTAGCTGTTAACTGACACTAGCTGTATACCCTACCCATGCCGCCTCGGGCCATAACTTGTTCCCCAAACTCGTTGTGCCAGACAGAGAATCAGGAAGGAAGCTGAGGGGTAAGAGAATGGAAACTGCCAACCAGTGAGACAGAGATCCCAACTCTGTACACATGGTTTGTAACCTGCTGTCCACTTTCCTTCCACTATACGTTGTCTTCCCAGGAGCCGAGATCACTCTCTCTGTTAGAGTTTCTGCCCTTGCTGGCCTCCAGTATTCATTTTATCCAGTTTCATAATGATACTGAGACTAGGGCATGGAAGGTGCCACTGCCACCAGTTCCTTGTCATTGGTAGCTGGCCGTGAAATGCTCTGGCTGGTCCACACCAGAGGAGGGAGGGGAATTTCCCTAGGGCTAGAATTGCCCAGGCCTTCCTGGAAGAAAAAGGACAGCCAGAGACAAACCTGAAGCCAGGGCCTGTGGGGCAGGGTTGGGCGAGGCCTGCCTCAGAATACCTCTGAGAAGGCTGGTATAGGGTCTTGTTATTTCCTCCTCAGGACAGTGCGAGGCCATCTAAGCTCTGCTTCCATAGTCTATCTGGAAGCCTCTCCTTCCCTGCTGGTTCCCATTCCTGGAGACCCTGCCAGTCAGATTCTGGGTTAGGTGAGCCCTCGGGGTGGGGCAGGCCCTTATCCACACCCTCCCCAGGCTGAGGGGACTGGTGGGAGGGAGTCTATGGCTGAGTCTGGCAGGGGCACTGTCCTCTACATCCACTGTGCCCTCTGCGTCTGCAGGGTGGGGTTACTTGTGCCCAGGAGTGCAATCCACGTCTGTTAGGAGCCTGCCTCCTCTCACTGGCCCCTGGAAGCAGACTGGAAGGTACTTGGCACGCAGTAAGGCAGTGTTGTCAGCAGGCTGGGATGCAGAGGCAGGTGGACTGGACAGCCTTGGTGGGAAGCCAGAGGGTATGACCAGGGCACAGGGCCACACCTCTTGGCCTGGGTCTGAGGATGCTTCAAGGCCCCACATCCCCCTGCCTGTCAGCCACCGCAGCCTGGCTGAGGCCTCTGCCTGTGCCCCCAGGGCCTATCATGCTCTTGGCACAGACAGGCGGAGGCCACAGGGTGGAGGCCTTCCTGTGCACCCTGCAGGTCTCTCACCTCCTAACCACAGCTCATCCTACTCATGGGCTGGTTTCTGGGCTCTTCTTTAGAAAAATTAGCATTAACTGCTGCCTTGCCTTCCACTCCCCCCCATAACCCACAATCCTCCAAGCCTTTATCTTCTCTTATCAGTCACCCTACACCCTGTTTCTCATTTTCTGGATGACTCCACAGTTCTAGAAATTAGAACCTGCTGTGTTCTGAGAAGGTGCTTTCTGTTTCCCCAGCACATACCTAGAGACTCCACTGAATCAGAGGCCCAGGGCCTGAGCTAGGCCCCCAGCCGGGTGGGCTAGGGAGGGGGCTCTTTCTTTGGTTGCTCGGAGAAAAGCTTGGCAGGCAGTCAACTGGGGCCTGAGGGGGTGGAGGGGTAGCGGAAGAGGGACAGGAAACCAGGGAGCACGTGGGTGGAGCCCAGTCCAGGATGGCAGTAGAGTGGCGCTCAGCAGGACCTGGATCGTCAGGCAGGCTATCAAAGCAGGAACTGTCCAGGGGATGTGGTCACCAGGCCTGTGATCGAGGGTCCTGGGGCCTAGCTGAGACCACCTGGGCTCAGGCAGAACAAAAGTGCAGGTGCGGAGGCTTCCCAAGGCTGTGAAGGATGCTGTAGCAGAAGGGGGCTGGGGACTGGAGGAGGAAGCATACCCAGGAAAGGGTCTTTGAGGACATTCACCCATCTAGTTGCCACACAGCTGTGTTGGAGACCTGTGGTCACTGAAGGGATCCTTGCCCCAGTTTAAGGAACAGAGGCTACTGCTCCTCCAGAGAGCAGGGGTCCCCAGAGAGCTCCACATGGCCAAAGGGCTGGATTTTTCCCCTCCATGAAACAGTTCTTCCCTGACACACGTGAGACCTGATGCATGGATTGCACCTCAGGAGAGAGACATTTCCCCACGTTGTCCCAACACAGAGCAGAAAAGTGCACACTCCCCAGAGAAGCGAGGACTCAGAATGGGGATGCCCAGAGGAGGGGCCAGCATGGCAGTCTGGGGACATGGAGCTGGGCCTTGAACTAGGCTCAGTGGGTCACAGACTTGGAGGTGGGTGTCATGGGGGATGACAGACTTGCAGGGGATAACCTGGGCAGAGCCATAGTAGAAATGACAAAGCTAAGAGTAACTAGGGGTTGAAATTTGTACCTCCTTCACTACGAGCCTAAAATGAGATGCCCAGAAATGCTGGCACGAGCACCCTCCTGTGCCCGGTAGCGGTTATCATCATGCTGAGGGGCCTCAGCAAACTGACAGCGTGGAGCGGCAGCCTGTTTTGGAGTCAACCTGGGTACCCTGGTGCCCTTCCTGTCCCCTCTGTGTGGGTCTCATGTGGACTCCATATGGACCCAGTCCTCCATAGCCTGGTCCTTCAGCTGGGACCCTATGTGACAGTGTAACAGCCCTACTGTTTGGGTAGCTCTGTCCTCAATTCCACTAGACTGCACAGAGGTTCAAGAAACCCTACTCTTTCACTTCGACCTGGCCGTTTCTACCAGGGGACCATTCGTGAGTTTAGACGTGATACGAGGAGGGGGTCCGGGAACCACAGGCTCCCTTCTAAAACGGGGGCTCTGATGAGGCTGTTGGAGAGAGATCTTCACTGGCAGGAGGGGAGACCTGCATGTTTTTTTAGTCACTCTGGGGTAGCCTCCAGGCACTTTGGAGAGGGTTCCACAAACACGATGAAGAAACTTCACCCCAACTCCAACCCAGGGAATCCATAGGCATGATTCAAATGACCTCTGTGCCTCCAAACCTGCTTCTTATCTGGAGACAGCCCCATCACCTACTCAGTTATTAATTTCCTTCTCACCCCCCCACACATCCCTTTCCTCCCTAACCCTTACCTTCTCAATGGCAGGCTGCCTTCCCTAATGCCCCTTCTAGGGCATTCTCTGCATGCCATAAAAGATTTTTTTTTAAGAAATGCCTCCTAGATAGCCTTCAGTTACCTTCAGCATGAAACCCTGGCCCTCCCCACCTGGCCCTCTTCCTCTGTCAGATCTGGCCCTACCCCCATCTCCAAGTCTGCCCTGATGCTCCACCCCCAACCCTACCTTTATAATTTTTTTTTAAGACAGAGCCTCAAGCTATTGCCCTGGGTGGAGTGCTATAGCATCACAGCTCACAGCAACTTCCAACTCCTGGGCTCAAGAGATTCTTCTGCCTCCAACTCCCAAGTAGTTGGGATCACAGGTGCCTGTCATGATGCCCTGCCATGTTTTGGTTGTAGCCATCATTGTTGTTTGGCAGACCCAGACTGGACTTGAACCCGCCCGCTCAGGTGTATGTGGCTGGCGCCTTAGCTGCTTGAGCCACAGGCACTGAGCCCCGACCCTACGTTTAGGCCTGCTCTTTGGCCTGGAGTACCTTCCCACCCCAGACCTTTTTTCTCCCTATTATTCATCCTGAATTTTATTTTCAATTTTTTTTTTTTTGAGACATTGCTTCAAGCTGTCCTCCTGGGTAGAGTGCCATAGCATCACAGCTCACAGCAACCTCCAACTCCTGGGCTCAAGCGAGTCTCCTGCCTCAGCCTCCCAAGTAGCTGGGACCAACAGGCACCTGCCACAATGCCTAGCTATATATATATATATATTTTTTTTTTTTGGTTGCAGCCATCATTGTTGTTTGGCGGGCCTGGGTTGAATTCGAACCTGCCACCTTTTGTATGTAGCTGGCTCCTTAGCCACTTGAGCCACAGGTGCCGAGCCTATTTTCAATGTTTATGTCACTCCCTTATCTCTAATACAGACATCTCCCATATTTGCTGGCATATAGGGGGAAAGCTTGCCTGCAGCTCCAGCTTGGGATCACAGCCTCCCGACACCTCCCCGGCTCCCTGGCTCTAGGTGCCCTCAGAGGGATGCCGGGTGGCACAGATGTAATTGCCTATGCTTGGCTGTCTCCCACATGGGTCTTGCACTCCTCAGAGCACATTTTTCAACATTTATCCTCAGTACCCGCACAGTTCCCAAGTTCTACACCTCTGTCTCTATCTTAGCCCCATTTCTGAGTCATGATGGCACAATGGAATACGTTAGCCAATTCTAGGTCCTGAGATTTTTTATTTTCTTTCTACAATACTAACAATCCATAAAATAAAAACTGTCCCCAAACTAGTCTGGGACAAAAGTATTTTTTTCTGTGTGACAAAAAAAAAAAATTAAACAAAATTTTGTGGGAGGCCATGTGCAGTGACACACTTGTAATCCCTAGCACCCTGGGTGGCCAAGGTGGGTATACCCCTTGAGCTCAGGAGTTAGAGACCAGCCTGAGCAAGAATGAGAACACATCTCTATTAAAAAATAGAAAAACAAACCAGGTATTGTGGTGGGTGCTTGTAGTACTAGTTACTTGGGAAACTGAGGCAAGAGGATCACTTGAACCCAAGAGTTTGAGGTTGCTGTGAGCTATGATGCCGTGGCAGTATACCGGAGTGACAAAGTGAGACTCTGTCAAAAACACAAAAGCAAAAACAAAAACACACGTGTCTTGCCCTCTGCATTTCCTGTTAACTGTGTCTGATCTGGCTCTGACGCCCTCTGTAACACACCGGCTCTCTCCTGATAACATCTCTCTGACTCTCCTCACTGTGGCTTCCCATCCAAGTCTCTACCACTCAGACACCACTGCAACATTTTCAGCAAAGCCAAGACCACAGGAGCTGCTGTTCCCTCCAAGGCCCTGGCAACCTCTCCCCACCCCCAGCACAGGCACCATGTCTGTCTCTCTGCTGATTATGAGCTAGCTCATGGCTGTTAGGTCTGCTTGAATAAGCCCTTTTGTCCCAGAGAATTTTCCCATGTCAAACATTTAGTCTGCTGTGTTATGGGTCAGTGGGCAAGGAGATAAGTCTGAATTCTTAAACAACCTTGTGAACACGAGACATCTGCCTGAAAAGAAATCAAACAGCATGTGTCACACTGTCCTCAACTTTCAAGACCCTTTTAAAAAATACAGGCCATTATTTTATGTTTTAAGTCCTAAAGAAATACATTTTCTTTTAATAATTCAACTATTTCAGAAACACATCCTTTGGAAGATGAAGGTCCGTCAGAAATCTCCCAATTGGATACCTGCCCCCGGTACTAATTAGCTATTGCTAATCATTTGGTGTACGTTGCTTAGATTTTTTTTCTCTACATTTACTAATACAGATAGTATCGGTATCATAATCATCATTCTTATTATCATGTTACCATAGATACTGTTTTGCAACTTGACAATATGTCCTGAACTTTTTTCAGTTTTTTTTTTTTTTTTTTGTGGTTTTTGGCCAGGGCTGGGTTTGAACCCACCACCTCCGGCATATGGGGCTGGCGCCCTACTCCTTGAGCCACAGGTGCTGCCCCAACTTTTTTCAGTTTTAAGATCTCATTCTTTTAGCGGTTGTAATATGAGCCATTGTGTCCATGAGTAAACATTTATTCAGTAAGTTCCCTATTGATAGGTATTTGAAATAATATACCCCCTCTCCCAGTATTTCCTTTATATAAGCAATACTGCCATGGATATCCTTGAATGTACATTTATACTTGTGAGAGTGTTTCTATGAGTATAGAATTCATTTCTGGAAGCAGAAATGTTGGGTTACAGGTATAAATATTTAGGTTTCAGTAAGCATCACCACACCAATAAGGCAAACATCGCTATGGTTCCGTTTGTGGATTCCTTGAGGGTGGAATGTGCCAGTGGGCACCTCGTGATGGGAACCTGTACCAGCAATGAGAAGTCACGGTGGTTCATGTTGGCTACACCTGATGGTGTTTCCACAGCTGCCTGTAAGACTTGGCTTGTGAGGACCGACCCAGTAAAGGACAGAGACATGAACCAGTGGTCTTGGAAATACAGAAGCCATCAGATGAGCAAAGTTTGGAATAGCAGGGGCCTGAACAGCATGGATATCTATAAGACTGTCTGTCTTTTACTCATCTGTCTTTTAGAAACAGCCCATCTTTTTCAAGAGACTACTTTTGGGAAACTTCTCTCATCCCCAACTCCAACCATGGGGCCTAGTGGGAGCTGCTTATTCTACTGCTCACCAGACTAGCTATGGCTTAGTATGTATGATCTCTGGCTAATTAAAAGCCTCCCTAGCATTTTTTGAATAGGAAGTAAGTTAAGAGAGGTCTTGTTCCAGGCGAAGGGATTGGAAATACGTATGTCCAGAGTTTGCCAGAGGCCCTGGGTTCTGCACTGCCGAAAAAGACATTTGGAGAGACTGAAAGAGGTAAAGAAAGTTCCTTGAAAGAGCCCAAGTGGAAATTAAGTTCCTGATTCTTGCCATTTTCAAGGCCAAACACTTTTAGTTCTTTACCATAATTTTTATATGGACAGAGAAATTAGTTTCGCCTGTTTTTGACTTTCGTGTGATGGAATGATGCAATTTGCGCTTATTTGTCCCAGCTTCTTTTACTCAGCAATAGGTGAACGAGGTTTATCCACATTGTTGCACATACTAGTAGGGTTTTCATTTTAATTGCGTCACAGTATTCCAATTATCTTGAGTATATGCATATGAGTAGAATTTGTTGGGTCACATGAAAACTCTATGTGAACATTTTCAGGAACTGCCAAACTGCTTTCCAAAGTAGTTGCACGATTTTAAGGGTTTCAGTTCTTCCACTTTGATGCCAATCCTTCTTACTGTCTGCCTTTGAGTACTGTGCAGTCATCCTACTGGGTGTGGCTTTGATTTGCATTTCCCTAATGAGTAATGATGTGGAGCACCTTTCACCTGCTTGTTGTTTGTCTTCTTTGGAGCATTGTCTACTCAAGGCCTTTGCTTATTTTAAAATTGAGTTATTGGTCTTTTTTTTTTTTTTAAATGGATGAGCTGTAATAGTTCTTTAAATATTCTGGGTGCTAAAACCTTATCGCATGTTATTTGTAGATATTTTCTCCTGTTCTGGGGCTAACTTGGGTTTTTAAGAGGTCACGGTGGATATTGCTTTGCCAGTAGATTGTATGGAAGGAGCAGAGCTGGAAGCTGGGGGAATAGAGAGGAGATGATGCATCATTTGGACAAGAGACAATGGTGGTTTGAGCTGCCAAGGTCTAAGGCAGAGTCCTGGGTTCTGGCCCCTGCAACACTGCCTTTGACCTTGGCTTCTCCATACTTCTTGGCTCTGACCTGTTTTTCTACCTACAGTTTTACTCATCCCTCTTGATTCCCCATCTTTGTTCATGTCCCCATTTTACCTTGAATTTCCTTATACAGGGTGGTCATAAAGTTTGTGTGTAATTTAAAATAGTTGCCTATTTTAAATTGCACACGAATTTTATGGCCACTCTGTATATTAATTTCATCTTGCCAAATTATAGGCAGTTTTGTGAGTCACCTCAAGTGCCCTTAGAAATGAGCACAAAGCATGAGAAAATAAGGGTAGGCAGGGTGCCAGGGCTGGCCTCATGGACATCCAAGGTTGGGCTGCTCCACCTCTTGTGCTTGCCCTGCCCTGGGCTAGTCTGCCTCTTACTTAAAGTTTCATTTCCTAAATTGGCCGGGAATTAGCAGTAGCCTGTGGTCCTAGCTACTCAGGAGACTGAGACAGGAGGACTGCTTAAGCCTAGGAGTTCAAGGTTGCAATGAGCTATGATCATGCTATAGCACTCCCACCTGGGTCACAGAGTGAGACCTTGTCTCAAAACCAACCAACAAAACCCAGTTCCATTTCCTGGATTCCCAGTTGTCTGTGATGCACTGGGAGCCTGGTTAGTGACCCAGATGTGGAGGGATGCAATATAAGTTTTCAGGGAAAGCCCACAGATGCCTGAAAACCCAGATGCTCCATTCTTTTTCCATCTGGGACACCACCTTCTGAATCTGCCTGTCACAGGCGTGAGCCAAGCCAGGCATGCTCCACTCTCTATTCTGGGAATTAAGAGTCAGGGCTACAAACCTTGCTGGATGCAAAGTCTATATGTGAGAATCCACTGAATTTTTACACACCAGAAAAAAAATTAGTAGAAATAAAATGAAGTATCATGCAGAGCATCCAGGGCCGAGGATGAGGCAAGAGACAAGGCATCTAGGACACAAAATATGGGGAGGCCTTCGCTCTCCTGCTCTCTTGCCTCACCCTAGTCCTGGCCTTGAGGAAGCATCAGAAAATATCTCATAGCCAGGAACAAATATAATGCAAGGAGATTTCTGCAGTGAAAACACTAAGCACTACTGACAGAATTTAAAGGAAACCAAAATAAATAAAAGATTATACATTGATACCTTAACACGGAGTGAAATACTAAATGTTGTTAAAAGTCAGTTTCTACTCAATTAACCTGTGGATTCAGGGCAATCCCAGTAAAAGTACTAGCTGGTTACTTTGTGATAAATTGAGAAGATAATTCTGCAATTTATATGGAAAT
The DNA here is from genome assembly GCA_963574575.1 of Galagoides demidoff. Classification (NCBI taxonomy): domain Eukaryota; kingdom Metazoa; phylum Chordata; class Mammalia; order Primates; family Galagidae; genus Galagoides; species Galagoides demidoff. Next base: position 17,985 of record CAUYQV010179485.1, read on the forward strand.
TTAAATGATTTAGAATAGCCAGGCCAGGTGTAGTGGCTCATGTCTGTAATCCTAGCACTTTTGGAGGCCAAGCCAAAGGATTGTTTGAGGCCAGGCTGAGCAAGAAGGCAACCCCAGGCTCTACAAAAAATAGAAAAATTAGCTGGGCATGGTGGGGCATACCTGTAGCCCCAGCTAGTTGGGAGACAGAGGCAAGAGGATCATTTGAGCCCAGGCATTTGTGATTGTTGTGAGTTATGATGATCTCACTGGACTCTAGCCCAGGTGACAGAGAACTTGTCTCAAAAAAAAAAAAAAAAAAAAAGAAAAAGAAAAAGGGCAGCACCTGTGGCTCAAAGGAGTAGGGCGCCAGCGTCATATGCCGGAGGTGGTGGGTTCAAACCCACCCCTGGCCAAAAACTGCAAAAAAAAAAAAAAAAAAAAAGAATAGCTAGGCAATCTGGAATAAAAATAAACTGCAAGTCTTATATTACCTGGTTTCAGCACTTACTATAAAGCTGTAGTAATTACGACAGTCTGGTAGTAGTGTGGAAATAGCCAAATAGCCTGATAGAACAAAAATGATCACCAGGAAACTACCCTCACATGTATGGTCACCTGGATCTATGGCAAAAGCTCCATGGTAAATTAGCGAAGAAAGGTTGTTTTTTAAAATAAGTGATTCTGGGTTAATTGAACATCCATATGAAAAAGTTAATCTTGAGTCATCCCTCACACCATTTACAATAATTAATTTGAGACGGATCATAGTGCTAAATGTGAAAGGTAAAGCCATAGCATGATGGAATTGTAGGAGAGAAAAGATATCTTTTCCTCACCCACAAGATTTATGGCTCCTGTAAGACAGATTAACAAGAGAAAAGCATAATAAGGTTTTTTTTTTTTTTTTGGAGACGGAGGCTCAAGCTATCCCCCTGGGTAGAGTGCCATGGCATCACAGCTCATAGCAACCTCCAACTCCTGGGCTCAAGCGAGTCTCCTGCCTCCGCCTCCCAAGTAGCTGGGACCACAGGCGCCCGCCACAACGCCTGGCCATTTTT
>CAUYQV010179487.1:0-26146 GCA_963574575.1 Galagoides demidoff
TCATTTGGTTAATCATTGTATCAACACATTCACATTCTAGTTCTAGAAAAGTTCACTTGTACCCTTGTTAGACAGATATATAGGTAGTCTTTCCCATCACCCTCCCATGGCCCATCCACCCTTCTCCCCTCCCCTTCCCCAGGATATAAATGTCTTAACACAATAACTAAGAAAATGCCATGGAAACTATGTTAACCAGTTTGATGAAAATATTTCAATGTATATAAAACCAGCACATTGTACCCCATGACTTCATTAATGTACACAGCAATGATTTAATAAAAATAAGTATATATACATGGCAAATAAGCACACAATAAGATAATCAGTATCATTAGTCATAGGAGAAATTAAAATAAAAACTGTGATGAGTTATCACTCTATACTTGTAAGAATATGTATAAAAATATCAAAAATAAAATATCAAAATAAAAAATAGTGATAGCATCCAATACTGGTGAGAATGCAGAGACTTTGGATCACTCACATTGCAGATTAGAATATTAAATGGTATGTAGACACTCTGGAAAAGTATTTGACAGTTTCTTAAAACAAGAAAACAAGACTTCACCATGACCCAGCAAATGCACTCCTAGGCATTTACTCCAAGAATATGAAAACTCACGTTAAAACAAATTCCTGGACACAAGTGTTCATAGTATCAAAAAAAAAAAGTCGTTACTTTTACCAACTTCGTAAAGAAAGATTCTGCAGGCCGACTCCTTAAAGCGCAGGTAGCCTGCCCCAGGGTCACTGAACTTTTCCAGTCCCCGGCGCGGAGTGGCTGACGCGGGGTGGAGGGTTTGGGGGTGGCGAGTCCGCGCAAACTGCGCATGTGCATGCTGGGAGCGGGAGCCCAGGACAGAAACGGCAGCGGCCAGTCGGGGTGACTGTGGCTGCGTCAGGACTCCAGACGGGCGAGACGGCTGAGCTCAGCCTCTCCCCCTGCACCTTCACCCCGCTTCTTAAACTCGTTCTGGGACTGCGTTTCGGGTCTCTTCGTGCCTCACTCCCTTTCACGGCCGTTCCCATCTTGGGCGGAGTTTCCGGAGCTGCGGGGCGCCGGAGCACTTCCGGGTCGGGCCCTCCCGTTGCCCCGGTAACGGTAGCCGAGGAGTGCGGGAGATTTTAGTTTTTACTGAGCTCATATTGCAGACCCTCACCAGGTCTGGTGTTGTCCTGTGGAGACGGTAACCTCCCATCGTTTGGAAATAGCCCAGTAATCGCGTGTGGATCCGCCCTGCGGGAGAGGAAGGTGCCCCGGACCGGTCCTGACGCCCTCCTGGCTGGCTCGTGGCGGCGGCGTCGGTGTGTGTGGGGAGACGAGAGTGCCCTCGTGTGTAGGGTTTGAGGACTGGGAGCGAGGATGGGGGCCCATAGCTGCGGCCGTCACCGGGGGTCCCCGTGGCAGCCTCCAGGGCGCTGGTGGGAAGCCTCTGCGCGGGCGCGGGGCGGGGTGGGGGCTTCCCGCCTCGGTCACCTAGAGCCAGGCGCCGGGAGGGGACGGGAAGGGGACACGACGCGCGGGGCTGCGGAACCAACTCACCGGCTTTCGGTAGATCAAGCCCTTTGAGCTGCTGAATTGGGGCATTAATACTATCTAGAGTTTTTGTCTTTTATTTCTGCCTTGGTTTTTTTTTTTTTTTGAGACAGAGCCTCAAGCTATCCCCCTGGGTAGAGTGCCATGGCTTCACTGCTCATAGCAACCTCCAACTCCTGGGCTCAGGCGAGTCTCCTGCCTCCGCCTCCCAAGTAGCTGGGACCACAGCGCCCGCCACAACGCCCGGCTATTTTTTGGTTGCAGCCATTATTGTTTGGCAGACCCGGGCTGGATTTGAACACGCCACCTTAGGTGTATGTGGCTGGCGCCTTAGCTGCTTGAGCCACAGGTGTCGAGCCTGCCTTGGTATTTTTTTTAGCAGTAGATTTTAAAACTAATTACATCTTAAAGTGCACATGTATGCATTTAATATTCATATTATATCACCCTGCATACTCATACATGTGTAAGTCACAGTGTGGGAGGATACAGAAGTAATAGTAAAAGCCCCTTCCCCAAGCACTTTCAAAAATTGATACTAGTATTTGAACATATTTATGGGGATAGATGTGGTAGTTTTGTTTTGTGCATGGCCTGTGTAATGATCACGTCAGGGTATTGGACTGTCCATTTCCTGGAATGTTTATTATAATTTCTATGTGTTGCTGGGAACATTGCTAGCCCTTTCTTCTAGCTATTTTGAGAGAGGGAGAACTTTGAATCCTGACCACTAGACCACCAGGGAGGGCATCAGCTAGTTTGAAATATGTTGTACATTAACTGTAATCACCATACTTGGCTATGGAACATTAGAACTCAGTTCTCTAGCTCACTCTATGTTTGTACCCATTAACTCTCTTTATCTCCCCCCATCCAACCACCTTTTCACGTTCTTGTATTCTATTCTCTACCTTCATGATAGCAACCGTTCCAGCACCCATATATGAGGGGGAACATGCAATATTTGTCTTTCTCTGTCTGGCTTATTTCACTTAATACGCTGATTGTCCTCTGGTTCCATCTGTGTTGTTGCAAATGATGTGATTTTATTCTTTTTTTATGGCTCAGTAGTATTCTATTGCTCTTGCACGTTTTTGAATATCCTTTCTTAAATCTTCTTGTTTTATAAACATATGTAATGTGCCCAAAAGCAAGCCCAAAAGGGATTATTTAACTTATAATGTTCTGCAGCTTTATTTTTTCACTTAAAAATAAAGCTGTCTTGGATATCTTTGCATCTTAGCACATATCTTCCTGTTATGGCTGTATTAATTCCTATCATTCCTATTAATGGCTCCACGCCTTTGTCAGTGTCATGCTGGTGTCTTTAATGGATTTCACTTTTTTATGCTTCCAAGGAAGTAGCATGTAGAAACTCTAGTAGCTTATTTTAGATCTTATGATTATCATCTGTTAGATTTGTATGGCTTTTTGGCTCTCATTCTTATTTGCAAACACCTATTTGATTACCGTAGACTATATTTATTTCCAAATCCTGGTCTATGAATAAACCACTGTTTGTTTACTTCACACTGAAAGGTGATTTTTTTTTTTCTTTAAGACTTCTTAGCTGATGGGGGCTTCACAGGTATTGTTTATTATCTAAGTATAGATAATTTAAGTTGGTGCTTTAGTAAATATTGATTAGAATTGTGATGTGTAAGTCATCAAAGCATATGTTTATGAAATTAGTGATGAAGATGTCTATGATTAATCAGTATTCAGTAGGCCCTCATGATAAAACTGTTTTAGAGGGACCAGTATAATGGGCATTCCATTACTGCGGGTATCATGCTTTTGCTCACCTTTCTGTACAAAACACTTTAGAAAAACAATGATCAAAACATAGCGTTCGTATATGTAAAGGTTCAAAGAACAGTGTTTATCACGTAACCGGAAAGTAAGACAAAGAAATCTCTTTTGTTTTAGTTTGGGCACCTACGCAGGAACTCAAGGTTGAGTATGCGTAAGAGAAGAGGGAGAACAAGCCGGATCAGAAGACGGAAACTCTCCAGAAGTTCTGAATCAAGAGGAGGTACCTTTTGTTTCTTTTAGTGCCAGTGATGAAAAAATAAATTCTTTATTGATTAGTGTCTGTTTGTACATGTGGATTTTCTCATAGAGAATAGTTCTTAAAGAACACTTTGTTTAACGGTGCCATTATACTCTTTTAAATCCTGATGGGGAGTTAAATGTAATGTGTCTATTAACTCATTGCTTCAACTACCTTCTCTGGGGATAACTCCCAGATTTCTTTTTCTGGTCGTTACCTTTAGCTATCTATAGAGTATCAATCTTTGGATGTAAATTAATTGCTTCAAATTTAGGGTAACTCAGTCCAAATGAGGTACTGTATGGGAAAGTACTTGGCAGCCTCCTGGGGACCCTATATAAATGCAGTTATATATGGCCCAAGATATAGATTATTTCTTTTCTTTTCTTTTTTTTTTTTGGAGACAGAGTTTTACTCTGTCACCCTGGGTAGAGTGCTGTGGCACCATAGCTCACAGCAACCTCAAATTCCTGGGTTCAGGTGATTTTCTTGCCTCAGCCTCTGGAGCAACAGGGACTATAGGTGCCTGCCGCAAGGCTTGGCTAGTTTTCCTATTTTTAGTAGAGATGGGGTCTCATTCTTGCTCAGGCTGGTCTTGAAATCCTGAGCTCAAGGGATGTACCTGCTTGACCTCTCAGAGTGCTAGAATTATAGGCGGGAGCCACTACCTAGCTTTTTTTTTTTGCTCATGAAGATATGCGAACTGTTCAAGCATCAGTTATTGAAAAGACTATCTTTTCTTCACTGAATTGGCTTTGTACTTAGTTAAAAATCAGTTAATCATTTATATGTGGGTCTTTCTGATTTTCTAAACTGTTCCAGTGATTTGTTTGCCTATATTGATGATATCATACTAATTTGATTAGCTTTATGATGTGTTTTAAAACCAGTATTTTAAGGATATTTTGGCTGTTCTAGATTTTTCACGTTTCCACTTGAATTTTAGAATTAGTTTATAAACTCCTATAAAAAGCCTGCTTGAATTTTGATTGGGATTGCATTGACTCAGTATAGTTCTGTACTTTTTAATGAAGTTTTGGCCCATGGACCACATTTAATCCCGTAAGGTTATAAGATCATATTTTTACTGTATCTTTCCCATGTTTAGATACACAGGTACTTAAGATTGTATAAGTCTGTTTGCTGTGCTTCATCAGAGATTTTTTTTTTTTTTTAGAGACAGAGTTTTACTTTGTTGCCCTTGGTAGAGTGCTGTGGCGTCACAGCTCACAGCAACCTCCAGCTCTTGGGCTTAGGCGATTCTCTTGCCTCAGCCTCTCAAGTAGCTGGGACTACAGGCACCTACCACAACGCCTGGCTATTTTTTGTTGCAGTTTGGCCGGGGCTGGGTTTGAACCCGCCACCCTCGGTATATGGGGCCAGCGCCCTACTCACTGAGCCACAGGCTTCACCAGAGATTTTTTTTTTAATGGTGATCTGATTATATGTTGATTTGTTCCTACCATTTGTACTTTTCTCACCCAATTAGTGAATGAGAGCTTCAAGTGTGAATTTATAGAGCTAAAGAAATGGCTGAAAGATAGGAAGTTTGAAGATACAAACTTAATGCCTGCTCATTTTCCAGGTAAGATCTGGTGGTATACATCTCTCAGGTGACACCCACATGGAGACCAGGGGTGATTTTTTTTTGAGACAGAGCCCTACTTTGTCACACTGGGTAGAGTGCCGTGGCATCATAGCTCACAGTAACCTCAAACTCTTGGGTTCAAGTGATTCTTTTCCCTCAGCCTCCTGAGTAGCTGGAACTACAGGTATACCCATCACAACACCTGGCTAATTTTTCTATTTCTAGTAGAGAAAGGGTCTTGCTCTTGCTCAGGCTGGCCTCGAACTCTTGAGCTCAAATGATCCTCCGCCTTGGCCTCTCGGAGTGTTAGGGTTACAGACATCAGCCACCGTGCCCCACCAAAGGCATTAATCTTAGTTTGTGGAGGGGAAAGGGAGGGCTCCTAAGTTGGAAGCAGGATCCTATCTTTAGGATGTCACCTAATTTATGCCTTGGGAACTGACCTCAGCATATTCTTTCATCTCAAGAGCACTAGCAAGGTCTGAGTCTCCCAGGTAGATTTATGATTGCAAAAATTTGGAGGCACCAAGATGTTGGTAACAAGCCTTACTAATGCTCCCTTCCATGTTATATCCAGTATGCAGATTACTATGACACATTTTTGGTATTGAACACTGTATATTGTAGAAATAGGGCAAAGTGTCTTCCAGATTTATGCCAGGTTGCCAGTTTCTGTTCATATGTATGTTTAGAGAGAAATTTCTACTTAGATTAACACCTAATTCTTGTGAGGGTTCACTACATAGAAGAAGGTCCTCCCATTAATAATTTATTCTGGGAAGGATTCTGTTCCACAAGGATGGGATAGACAAACTAAATAAAATAAGTTGTTAACGTTAGAACTATGTGTATGGGCAGGTAGTTTGCTCCTGGGTAGGGAGATGAATTAGGACTCATCAAATCCAACTTGCTGGGAAACTGATTGAGGACCTGAGGCGGGAATTCCCACCATGATCCTGGAGCATTCCAGTAGGGCAGTGGGAACTGCTTTTGCTTAATTATATTTCTTCCTAGCTAAGAGCAAAAAGGTTAAGAACTATGAATTTGGAGACATTAATACTCTAGGTCTCTTATGGTCCTATAATATTTTTGCCTGCTAGAAGAACTATCAACTGAGCATGCTTTTAGTGTCTGTTCTAGGAGTAGAACCTTGGGCATGGAAGAAGAAACTTCTGGAAGTTGGTGGGGTATTAACAGTTACTGTGGTGATTGTGCTCCAGCCACAGGCAGGGGGCAGCTGGCTCTGGATCTGCTAGGTGAACTCACCCAGCCAAAGAGAGAGTCTGTCTAATGGGTTATCTGGTCCGAGAGGGGAGGATGAAGTCTGCAGGCTTTGTGGAACCTGACTGGAGTTTGCTGGTTAGTCAGTCAATGGGGTCTCAAGGTCATTACTGGAGAGAGCTGAGTCTGGTGGTAGGTTTTAGTGGCCTACGGGTCCAGTCTTGTAGGTTGACTGGGTATTAGGAGTTGGGCCCCCACTCATGGTATCGGCTCTAGAGAGTTGAGCTTAAAGAGGGGCCCAGCAGCAGTCTGTATAAAGTGCTTGGTGGTCTTAAGATCTCCTCTCTGAAGCTGACTTTGTCCTTCAATTATTTTAAACTCACATAAGGTAAGGACATTTTCCAGAGTAGTTTCCTAACCCTCTGTCCCCTCTGGGAATCAAAGACTGAGAGAAACCAGCTTTAGCTTTGTATTATTTTGAAGTTCATTTATGTTTTTTATTCAAAATGGTATCTATAGGACCTTGAAGATACTGTGGAATTTATCCTTTTCTCATCTTTTCTTTCTTAGGTACAGGAAGAGGGCTGATGAGCAAAACATCCCTGCAGGTGGGAACTTCACTTTTATCCTTAGAAACCAGAGTAGATTTTACTGCTTTGTTTGTGTGGTACAAATCAAGTGAATTAAAAATAGTTCAGATATGCAGCCATTTTTTACTTACATAACGGATATGTTTGAATATAGTTCTTTCAACTAGGAAAATGTTTGGTGCATAGAAAAGACAAGCGTAGAGCTGCAGTGTTTAAGCAGCATGGAAGTTTATTTTGCTGTCATAGAAACGTCCCTGGAGTAGTCAGACCTGGGCAGGTGGGGCAGTGCCATGGTGGTCAGAGGCCTGACTGCTTCCAGCTGTCGTGGCCTTAAGAGAGCCCACACCCTCTGATCGCGCTGTGGCTCTTGGAGCATGAATGGAGGAAGAGGCCTGGGGTGAAGGAGAGGAGGCTTCCTCCCTTTAATTCCAGTCCCTATCTCCTTTGCCAATGATCAGGTTCATGGCTCCAGCCAGCTGCAAGGAAGGGGAGATGTGCTGGTCTTTCCCTGCCACTGTGTCCCCCAAGTAGGATTTCTTTAGTAAGGAGGAGGGGGGAGGCAATTAGCAGTCTCTGCTATAGCACGTTAGAAATCAGATCATATTTTAAGTGTGCCAGAAGAGCTGGTGTCATCTGAGTGGGGCAAGTAGAACCCAAACAAGTGTGGAAGGTGCCTAGGGGACCCAGAGTAAGGCTCCTTATCCTCTGGGCTTCTGTTCCCTCACTTGTGAAATGAGGAGATAAGGTCCCTTTTACTTCTTTCTCTACTATTTTAAAGGATATAGAATGCACAATTTTTGTGTTTTTACTTCTAATGCAAAATTTTTGGCAAAGCCAGAAATTAATTTCTTCATTTTAAAATTATCTCAATTAAGTAATTTTTTAGGGATAGGGTCTTTCTCAGACCCCTGGGCTAGAGAGCAGTGGTGTCAACCTAGCTTGCAACCTCAAACTGCTGGGCTCAAGCAGTCCTCCTTCCTCAGTCTTCCAAGTAGCTGGGACTACAGCCACCCACTACCACACCTGGCTAATTTTTCTGTTTGGGTCTGGCTTTTGCTCAGGCTTAATTTTTAAATTATTTTAAACTTAGCTCCAAACATGTGTTTAGCTTAAAGAATGGTACCTTTTAATGTAATTCTTTTTTATTTTTTTGAGACAGAGTTTCACTACTGTGGCGTCAAACCTCAAACTCTTGGGCTTAAGTGATTCTCTTGCCTCAGGCTCCCAAGTAGCTGGGACTTCAGGCGCTCACCACAACACCTGGCTATTTTTTGTTGCAGTTGTCATTGTTGTTCAGCTGGTCCGGGCCGGGTTCAAACCTGCCATCCTCGGTGTATGAGGTTGGCGCTGTAACCACTGTGTGATAGGTGCCAAGCCTTATGTTGTAATTCTGTTATGCTGTTTTTATTATTTAAAAATTTTTAATTGTGGTAAAATATACATGTAACATAAAGTTAATCATGTTAGCCATTTTTAAGTATATAGTTCAGTACTGGGAAGTACATTTACATTATTATGCAATATTTTTATTTTTTGAAAAAGATGTAATGACTTTATTCTGTAGCAGAATTTGGAGAGGAGAAATATATCTGTCCTGTATACAGCAGTAATTGTAGGTTGTTTTGTTTAGATCATGAAATGGTAAGTGTTGGTTGCTTCACTGGTACATTCAAGGGCAGCTTTTTTATTAAATTTTTTGAGAATCAGGACATGTTTTATGTATAGTGAAATGCATAGATCTTAATCTTACAGGTTGCATTTTGTTGATAAAGAGATATACACCGCATTTTTTTAAAATCAGAAAGTTATAGGATGCTGGAAGGGGAAGGAACTATAGTCATCATCCAGCTTAATCTTGTGTTAAAGATGAGGAGCCCAGAAATTGATCCCAGAAGGTTTTCAGCTGAAAATTTTTAGCCAGTGTAGATGCCAGTTAAAAATGAAAGCAGGATGTTGCTTGCATCTGGCTTCTTAGTGCTTTCTTTCTTTCTGGTATCTATTACTTTACATTTTGATTGTTCTTTTTAGGTTCTGGCTTAGTGGGAGAAACTGAAAACTATACTTTTGCAAGTGGTAGAATCAGATGCTGCCCTTTCCCTATCTAGCTGGCAAAAGTCATGGTCAGTTGGATTGCGCTGGATAGAATTTTGGGGATGGTTTCTGCCTGTCTCCCATTGGTAGCACTATTTTCTGGTCAAAAAAGTGAAGGAACAGTGTGATTTCAGTTTTCGAAGTATTTCTTTCTGGTGAAAGGTTGACTGGTGGTGGATGTCACCACATAACTGACCTTTAATTTTTTTTTTTGAATGTATTATTTATTTTATTTTTTTTGTAGTTTTTGACCGGGGCCGGGTTTGAACCCACCACCTCCAGTATATGGGGCTGGCACCCTACTTCTTTGAGCCATAGGCACCGCCCCTAGGACAATATCACTTTTAGAGACAGAGTCTCACTTTATCACCCTTAGTAGAGTGCTGTGAAATCACAGCTCACAGCAACCTCCAGCTCTTGGGCTTAGGCGATTTTCTTGCCTTAGCCTCTCGAGTAGCTGGGACTACAGGCGCCCGACACAACCTGGCTATTTTTTGTTGTTGCAGTTTGGCTGGGGCTGGATTTGAACCCACCACCCTCAGTATATGGGGCTGGCGCCCTACCCACTGAGCCAAAGGTGCTGCCCTGACTTTTAATTCTTATTGGGCTTGTGGTACCTGGCATTGCAGCAGCTCAGGGAGTTGGGAGCCAGTCTACTGTTGGGTTCACTGGTGTCTTGTGGTTGAATTATAGTGGGTTCTTGGCAGATGACTGTGGGATCGAGGACTTTGCAAGACTCACACTCACTGGTCCTTCCCAAGTATGAGTGACCTAAACTTTACTTTCTTTTTGGCAAGGAGGGACAGATGATAATTTCGTTGCCTGAGAACTGCCTGCTCACCACGGACACAGTGATTGAAAGCTACTTAGGGGCGTACATTACTAAGTAAGTGACCACACACATGCTTACTTGGTACAAGTGCTTCTCCTATCTCTGTTGTTGGGAAATGAGTCAGCTAAAACATAGTTCATTAGGGCCCAGCCCCTTGTATATCCAATAAATATCTGAAATGATTTGAAAGGTAAGGTTTGCTCTGTTCTGAGAAGTTTGTACGTAATTAATTTTAAACTGCACGTGTAATTTTTTTTTTTTTTTAAGACAGAGTCTCACTGTGCTGCCCCTGATAAGAGTGCCATGGCGTTACAGCTCACAGCAACCTCAAACTCTTGGGCTTAAGTGATTCTCTTGCCTCAGCCTCCCAAGTAGCTGGGACTACAGGCGACTGCCACAGTGCCTGGCTGTTTTTGTTGTAGTTGTCATTGTTGTTTAGCTGGCCTGGGCTGGGTTCGAACCTGCTAGCCTTCGCATATGTGGCTGACACTGTGTTACAGGCACCGAGCCAGCATATGTAATGTTTTTAATAGGCTGTCTGGGATGCGGGTATGAATCCTAGTCTATCACTTACTGGAAAATGGAGATTAAGTGGGGTAATATATGTAAATCACAGCTGAGTGCCTTGACTCATAGCTGTCTGTTCCCTATCACAGTGGGTCTTGACAAAGATTACTTTCTCCTTTATTTTTACCCTTATTGTACTTACTTGAATTCTTTCATTCTGAAGAGCTATTGACATTATTAAAAAATTAATATTAGGCATTGAAGAAGGGGAGTTGAGGATTATTTTTGGTTCATGTCATGGTGGGCCTTTGTTTCAGGGTACATCTCAGGACAGAGAGTGAGAGATCCTTAGCAGCAAGGATTCCTTTTTTTTCTGGAATGTTTTTGGAAGAGACCTAGTGCCTCTTCTGTAGGCGTGAGTAGAGGCAAGGTAACTCTCCTAGTGTTAAATATTTAACATTTTCTGAATCCTGAGATTTTAAGTAGAATGTATGGCGGTGTAAGAGTTTAGGCTTTGAAGGATTAATGAAAACTTTTTCTCTATACATTCATGCAATGCAGGATCTTTTTGATAATTATACAAAACTATAGAAAACAAAAATACTACAATATGCCATTTGTAATAGAGCAGGTAAATTTAGGAATAAAGCTTTAGAATTGCAAAAATCATATGATGAGCATATTTAGTTTTTGGTTTTGGCAGTGACAGAGATGTTTCACTTTGCATCGTCCAACATGGCAGCCACTAGCCACAAGTGCATGTCGAATACTTGAAGTGTGGCTTGTCTGACTAAGAAATTGAATTTTAAGTATTATTTAATTCAAAATTTTCAAATGTAAATTTAAATAGCTCCATGTACCCATCGTTCATATATTTGCTGGTGCAGTTCCTAGGTTCTTTCCACCAATTTTTTCTCTCTACCATATTTTATATTCTTATTCAGATGAAACAATTAGACTATGGCAAAAGGTTTAAAACTGGAGAACCAGGCAGCACCTGTGGCTCAGTGTGTAGGGCGCTGGCCCCATATACTGAGTGGTAGGTTTGAACCCGGCCCCGGCCAAACTGCAACAGAAAAATATCTAGGCGTTGTGGCAGGCACTGGTAGTCCCATCTACTTGGGAGGCTAAGGCAAGAGAATCGCCTAAGCCCAAGAGCTGGAGGTTACTGTAAGCTGTGATGCCATAGCATTCTACTGAGGGTGACAAAGTGAGACTCTGTCTCTAAAAAAAAACAAACTGGAGAACCAAGTTGGAGGCAAAGAGGTTTTCTACAAAAAGAAATCTGTTGCAAATGAATCTGGAACTTGGGTTAGTGAGTCAGTTTTTCTGACAGATAAACTTGGCTGTATTGGGGTTGTGTTCTGGACGGGAAAAGCCTTAAGGAAGGCAGGCACTCCCTGGGTGCATTAGGTAAACGCAGAGTGTGTTGACAGTGTGAGCGCTCTCCCTCTGTCAGCAGAACAAACTACTTCACTTCATATTTTGATTAAAAGTAATTCCTTTAAACTGGCTTTTAATTTTAAAAGGTGGAAGCCGCCTCCGTCTCCTCTACTGGCTCTGTGCACCTTTTTAGTTTCAGAAAAGCATGCAGGGGACCAGTCTCCCTGGAAGCCGTACCTGGAGATTTTACCCAAGGTCTACACCTGCCCTGTTTGTTTAGAACCGGAAGTGGTGAATCTTCTTCCTAAACCTTTAAAAGCAAAGGCAGAAGAGCAGAGAGCCCATGTACAGGAGTTCTTTGCTTCCTCCAGAGACTTTTTCTCTTCCCTGCAGCCTCTGTTTGCGGAGGCTGTTGACAGCATCTTCAGCTATCGCGCCCTCCTGTGGGCTTGGTGCACCGTCAACACCAGGGCTGTGTACTTGAGGCACAGGCGGCAGGAATGCCTTTCTGCAGAGCCAGACACCTGTGCACTTGCTCCATACCTGGATCTGCTGAATCACAGCCCAAATGTCCAGGTGAGAAGATGAAAAGGGAACACGTGTTCTGTTTTAACAGGAATGATTCCAACACGTAGAACCTGTGATTTTGGAAAGGGAAAATCACCTTCTTAGGGAAAGGTATAGCTGGCTTCAGGTAAACCTGTTAGGCCACCTGCCATCAGGTGTGCTCCTGGCTTTCTTCCTGACCCTGCAGTGCTTTCCCTCTGCCCTGTTTTTCCACTCTGCTCTCCAGGCTGCCAGAGGCTCATGCCAAATTTCCTGTGCGGCCATTGCCAGGGACCTATGATGCAGAGGTCTCCTCCTTTCCCTCCTCCCTCCTTCCTTTTCCCTTCTGCCCTTCCTCTCCCTTCTCCATCCTCTCTTCCTCCCTTCCTCCTCTGTCCTCTTGCTCCCTTCTTCCCTCCTCCCTCTTCCCTTTTCTTTCCCTCTCCTCCCTCCCTCCTCCCTCCTCCCTCTTTTCTCCTCTTCTTGTGTCTTCTCTCCTCCTTTCCCCCTTCCTCCCTCCCTCCCTCCCTTTTCCTTCTTTCCAGACTGGGACTGAGGTCTAGCTTGCCTTCCTTTCTTGTCCTGTGCTTTAATACTTGATGTTGTAGTTGCCAGAGCATTTCTCTTTGCTCAGATCACTGATTGACTTGCTTCTTCCTTTACTGAGCTCTGAAATCTTTGGGATTGAGGACTTTGTCGTGTTCTTCTTTGTTGCCCTAGCGCTTGTGGCAGGGCCTGTCATAAAGCAGGTGTTTAGTAAATGTTTACTGAATGAATGGATGTTTGTGGGGAAGGGAGTTTGGGAAGTCATGAAAGGATCCCAGTTTGAGAAATGGTTACAGATCTCTGCCCTAGCCCTTCACTAGGAGCTCATTTAGGAAATGAGCGTATTTGCAGGGCCTGCTGGGGTGGAGGCCTGGCTTGGAGGGTAGAGGGGACTCCATCTGGCACCTGTAACCTATTTTGGATGTACTGTGGAGGCAACATTATGGCTGGGATCTAGGTCACGGTTGTCCCCTTCACATGACATACCCCTGTGAGAATAGCAACAAAGCCTTTTTTGCCTATGTCCCAGGGACGGGAGAGTTTAGGGAGGTCCTGCTATGCTTTCTTAAGCCTGGGGGTAATCCTCTGGCCTGTCTGCTTGTTCCTTTTGTAGAAAGATGTATTTTTAACAACCTAGAGCAGTGGTTCTCAACTTTCCATGCCGCAGTGCGGGTCGTGACCCACAGGTTGAGAACTACTGATCTAGAGCAAAGAAGCTGAGGTTGGGTTGAGTTTCTCAGCAGTGAGTGGTTGATGTTGGTAAAATGTTCTGGTCTGTACTGTAATAGGATGCTAGACACAGGGGCTTGTCAGTCCCCATTGGCGTGACTTTATTTTTACTGAGGCTTTTGGTGCACACGTGCCAAACCAGTGATTTTATAGTCTCCTGTAGGAGGACCACACACTATAGCCTGGGAGCATGTGGGCCCAGACCCCTGAGCTAAGAATGGTTTCTGTGGCTTTAAAGGATTGTAAAAATATAACTACTTTCAACAAAGACCACATAGGTTGGCAGAGCCTAAAATATGTACTTTCTGGCTTTTTACAGATGAAGTTAGTTGACCAGTAAGCTGCTGTGGACCTTGTCTGTTCAGTGTTGGGTGTCAGGTGTGTGGCCATCCCCAGAACCCAGGGCAGGACTCCTTCCCTTGCTAATGGGGTGAAGTTGAGGTGAAGGAAGAAGGCTGAATTACAGAAGTGGTATTTTCCCTATCTATAGTTCAATTCAATGATGATTATTTGAAAGCTGCACTTTGCATTCATACAATAATTTAATCAGCTTTCATTTAAAGTGGGTATCCAACCTGGGGCCCACAGCAGGCTGCATGCTGACTTTGTGAGGACTTTTTTGCTTATTCAGGGATATCCGAAAAAGTATGCATGGACCTTTTTTTTTGCCTATCAGCTTTATTAGTGTTTATGTATTTAGTGTGTGGCCTAAGACAAGTCTTATTCTTTTGCTGTGTGGCAGAGAAAAAAAAAAGTTGAACACCCTACTTTAAAGAAACCATTAACACTTTTCTAGGTAAAAGCAGCATTTAATGAGGAAACTCGCTGTTATGAAATTAGAACAGCTTCAAGTTGGAGGAAACACGAAGAGGTATTCATCTGCTATGGCCCCCATGACAACCAGCGGCTGCTCCTGGAGTACGGATTCGTTTCCATCCAGAATCCTCATGCTTGTGTTTATGTCTCAAGAGGTTGGAGTCAACTTCACTATCATTAAGATTATATAATTCTTTCTCCCATTTGGAGTTGTTATTTCTAGTTTGAATAAAAAATAGCAAACCTTTGAAACATGCATACACATCATTAATTTTCTCCTGGATAGTTCTAGCTTTACTCTTATTGACTGTAATTTCAGTATTGAAGTAAAAACAACAAAGCTTTGGTTGATGCTGAGGATAAGAACTGAGAGACGTTTTATCATACTGAGCTGGAAGATAGAATGGAAGGAAAGGAGACGACTAGGGAAATAAGTTTAATGTTAAAAGATGGAAAGAGGTGGAAATTTTTATACTGAGACATTGTCACTGTCCCTAAAGTTAGGATAGGATTCGACAGCAATGAGTAAATATTTGTTAAGCGCTTACTGTGTGTAAGACACTGCTAATCACACACAGAGAGACAGCGCTATAATGTAGTCTTTGTTTTTGGAGGTTAATGCATAATTTGATTTCATTTTTCTTTTGTCATCTACTCACTATCCTCATTGATATTACTATTTTAAAACAATAATTTAGTCAGTAAACTTATATTGTGAAAATTCTAGATATAGTATTAAAAATGGCAAATAGAAGACTGATGTTTTCCCCCTTCTGAAATAGCAGAAAAGCAGTTTTCTAGGCTGTGAAGAAATGAGCAGAGATTTACCAAGTATATAATTTGAGGTGTTTTAAATTTAAGGTTGATGGAAATCGAAACTTGACATGGTGATACTGCTTCATCTTATAGGCAGAATAATAGTGTTATTTCTTGAAATAAAAATAGAAAAGTAAAACCTGGGCCTTGCTGCTGGAAAACTAGCTTTGAGGTTGGCCTCATATTTTCAGAATCCTGATAAACTTAGTGTTGATGGCAAGGAAATATTAATTTGTTGAATAAATAACTTGAACAAAGACTATATTTTAGTTATTTTTACATTGTAAAAATAAAATAGAAAAAAATCTCTCATTACCCTGCTCCTGCAAAATAGCTTTGTTAATTTTTGCATATTCACTTCAAGTTTTTTATGGTTGCAATCACTAAGGTCCAGACTATCTTTGAATTTTGGCTCTTAAGAAACTCCATGTTAACAAATCCTTCCTGATGTTTTTACAGAGCCATACTTTTGTTGGTTGTAATTTCCTACCAGTTATGCTAACACTGTAATCACCTGGTCTTGTTGGTTGATCTGCTTACTGGGAGCACGAGCTGAGGCCGTGGATGTTTTGTCCTCTGGCCTTGCAATTCTTACAACTTTTCAGGGACTAAATAATGATCTCATTGCATTGGACTTGAAGAGTAGACTTGTGTGAATGAGGAGAAATTGTTTATACATGTCGTGATTGCTAATGGGGACAGCAAGTTGAGATGAGAAAGGAAGACACACTTTTGTCTGCCCTAAATCAGTCTGTTTTTTTTTTTTTATGTAGAAATACTTGTTAAGTATCTTCCATCAACAGATAAACAGATGAACAAGAAGATTTCCATTTTAAAGGATCATGGCTTTATAGAGTAAGTGTTTCTCCTTCCCTCTCAAAATTATTCCTTTAGGGAATTTTCACAAAAAACTTGAGGTTTGAGATTTCTGCAGGGTGAGACTCTATCAGTGGACAGATAGGTATTTACTGAGCACTTACTGTGTGTAGTAAGATTGTGCTTGATGTTGTGGGGGACACAAGGAATAAAATACTGTAAAGCAGCAGTTCTCAACCTGTGGGTCACAACCCCTTTGTAACAATGAAAATACAGGCTTGGCGCCTGTGGCTCAAGTGGCTAAGGCACCAGCCACACACCTAAGGTGGCCGGTTCGAATCCAGCCTGAGCCCACCAAACAACAATGATGGCTGCAACCAAAAAAAAAAAAAAATAGCCAGGTGTTGTGGCAGGTGCCTGTGGTCCCAGCTACTTGGGAGGTAGGCTGAGGCAGGAGATTTGCTTGAGCCCAGGAGTTGGAGGTTGCTGTGAGCTGTGAAGTCATAGCACTCTACCCAGGGGGACAGCTTGAGGCTCTGTCTCAAAAACAAACAAAAAAAAAAAACCAATGAAAATACATCCTGCATATCAGGTATTTACATTAGGATTCATAACAGTAGCAAAATTATAGTTATGAAGTAGCAACAAAAATAACTTTATATTTGGGGGTCACCACAACATGAGGAACTGTTTTAAAGGGTTACAGCATTAGGAGGCATTAGGAAGGTTGAGAACCACTGCTGTGAAGAAACTTCCTTGGGGACATGTGATAAAAGCTCTAAATATGAAGTCACTATATTGCAAGAGAGCCCTGCATGTTTTGATTGGTGGCCCAGGGAGAGGTTGTCCCAACCATGTTGCCAGGTAGGAAGCCAACCATGTTGCCAGGGCCAGGCTGGCCCTCAGGAGACCCCAGTCACCTGGCAACATGATACAGGCTCTTGGGGTGGGTGGGTGGCTGGGTGATTCCATGACAAGTGAGAGAAACTGGCTTCGAGGCTCTCCCTTTCCAGTTTTCTGTGTAAAATGAAGTTTTAAATTACCCAGCAATAGCGTGAGAGCCATGTGGCCGTTGTGGCTGCCGTTTGTGAGATCCCCAGGATCATCCAGATGCTTCACCGTTTATCTCACGGTGAACTCTGGCGTGTGCCCTCTTGCTGGGGCCCCATGTCCAAGTTGAGCTTCTTATTAAAATTGATAAGAAAATAGCTTTTTACTCTTTTACAAAAATGAGAAAATTTCTGTCACTTAGGTTTTCTTTTTATTTGCAGACTTACTTTTCCCTTGTTTTTTTTTGCTCAAGATTACATGTTACATAGCATTTAGGGTAACCTTGAAAACTATGTTTGGCTGTTCAGCCATTTGCCATGGTGTCATGAAGTACTGAAGTGTGATGGGTTTATTGTTATTTGTTTTTCTACCTCAGAAATTTGACATTTGGATGGGATGGACCATCTTGGAGATTACTCACGGCTCTTAAGTTGTTATGTCTGGAAGCTGAAAAATTGTAAGTTCCGCATGTTTTGGTCTTAAGCTGTGACCGAGATCTGATCTGGATATAACTTTGGGTGTGTTTTTTTTGGGGGGGGTGGGGGGAAGGTCACTGTACATTGGAGTTGTTTATTTTTATGTGACTTGCTCATGTAGTGAGCGTTTTAAAACTTCTGTGTTTTAACCATATCTGGAATTCTGGGTTTAGAATCATAAAGTTCATGGTTCTGAGAACTTTTTAGCTCTACTCAGGTATTTTCCTCCTGGTGACCTGGTCCTTATTCAGGGTAAATACTTTACAAAATTGAGCATTGGCACTGTTCAGAGGAAAGTCTCCAAGTAGGCAGGTTTTTCCTGGGAGCGAGCAGAGCAAGCAGACTACCGCCTAGCTGGTCCTGCCCTGTGGCAGGTCTGGAAGGCCTGCTGAAGGAGAGGCCTGGGTTTTTCTGCTGGGGGAGAGGGGCTCCCCATGTAGGCGTGCGTCTGGCCAGGCTCCCTGCAGCCACCTGCCACACACACAGCTGTGCCCTACTCAGTGCAGAGGCTGCTTCAGCTGGTCCCTGTCGGAGAGAACAGCATTGGAAGGAGTACGGTTTATCACCCACTCCTTCCTGGTGGTCTTTCCTCCTCTCATTGTTTCTTTGTTGTGTTTTCCACGTTCATTCATCTTACATTTTATCTTGTGTGTACCCATGTAAACTTCTTTACGTCCTTCTGGGAACAAGGTATGAGTACTTTTCAGGCATTTTGGCCTAAAATTAAATAAAACCCATAGATCTTTCCCAGAGGTCTTCCTCCCTTTGAGGAAGAAGGCACAGTGTTTCATGTATCACGTTATTTAATTTAATCTTCAAAATTACCAGCAAAGAGCGATTGTTGCCATGTTAGGCTCAAAAAAGTGGAGAATCAGGGAAGTTGGAGAACTCACCCTAGGTGAGGGGCCGAAAGGGCAGACGCAGAATGGGCAGGTCCCAGTAGCACGCTTTCTCCCTTTGAGTTATTCTGAGTGATGTGGCAGGAAAGCCTAACATGTCAACAATCTCTCTTTGCTGGTAATTTTGAAGATTAAATTAAATAAAGTTATACATGAAACACTGTGCCTGACACGTGGTAATTTCCTTCTTCCTCTCCTGAGAAGGCATCAATTTCTGAGGTTTCGCCTGTCGTCCTTGAAGCTGAAGACTTCTAAGACCAGTTCCTGTTGTATCTTGTCAGCTGTTCTGAATTTCTAACTGGCTTCTGTATTTCCACAACAACCATCTTCCTTTCTCCTTCTAGGCCACTTTGCCTTTCATGTTCTCTCTGTGCAGAGTCTGTCCCTTCTCCGTCCTCTTTCTCCTGGGTATGTGTCTGCCACCCTCTGGCTCAGCACATTGGTGGGCTCTCCTGACCTGCACTGACGTGCCCATGCTCTCCTGCCTGAAGAGAGTCGCCCCACCTGCCCACAGCCTCATGTCCTGCAAACCTTTGTAGTATCAAGTTGGAATGACCTGCACATGGAGAAAGGCTCAGCCGTTGATTTCTACTTTTTTTTTTTTTTTTTTTTGCACTTTTTGGCTGGGGCCGGGTTTGAACCCACCACCTCCAGTATATGGGGCCAGTCCTCTGAGCCACAGGCACTGCCCTTGATTTCTACTATTGTATGCAGAGCGTTTTACTTTGTGAAATACGTTCGTTTGCTGTTTTTTTTAGGGCAGACTGGCACTTGAAGAGAAGGAACTCCCCACTTTTGCTTCTTAGTTCTCTGGCCTTCTGCTATAAGCTGGTCTCCGATTTTGTCTCTCGCTTTATTCCCGGGGCTGGTGGATAGGACTCCACTGACTTATGCACCAGACACAGAGTTGCAATGAAAATTCAGTTCAATGCCTGTCTGCAAAGAGCACCCAGTTGTCTTTTGTTTTATTCCTGGTTACCTTTTCTTTCGTACATACCTTACCTGCTTCCACACAGGGCTGGCCAGTGGCGTGGAGGTTTCAGGAATCTGCTGATGGAATGAGTTTTGTATGCTTCTGGAAAGACAGGAGAAAAGTTTGTGTGATGTGCTGTAGTGTAAAAGAAGAGAGTTGCTTCTTTGTTTTTTGAGAACCTGCTGAAATTACCTTATTAATTTTGTTTCTAGTACATGCTGGAAAAAAGTACTTCTTGGAGAAGTAATTTCAGATACAAATGAGAAGGCAAGTTTGGACGTAGCCCAGAAAATATGCTGTTATTTCATAAAGGAGACTAATGCTGTGCTTCAGAAGGTATGTTCCTAGAATATTACATCCTTAAAGAAGTGTCTTCATTAAGTATTTGCTGTTGTGTATGGGTTATTAGGGATAGGACATTTTATAAGATTACTTGTTAGTGTCATAAGTAAATAAATGTTGATGTAATCTCTTAGTTTTGACAGTTAAGATCATGGCTATACCTCTTCTTTAAATTTAATGGACCAGTAAAAATTGTATATATTTATGGTATGCCATGTGATGTTTTCATATGTGTATACATTGTGCAGTGGCTAAATCAAGATGTTTCAACATGTACATTACTTCACATACTTATTTTTTTATGGTGAGAGCACTTAAAATTTCTCACAGAGGCTGGGTGTAATGGCTCACACTTAAAATCCTAGTACTTAGGGAGGTTGAGGTGGTAGGATTGCTTGAGGCCAAAGTTTGTGACCTACCAGAGCATGTAGCAAGACCCTGTCTCTACCAAAAACCAAAAAATAAGCTGGGTTTGGTGGCACCTGCCTATAGTCATAGTTACTTAGGAGGCTGATGCAGGAGGATTGCTTTAGCCCAGGAGCTCGAGGCTGCATGGAGCTGTGATTGTGTCATTGCACTCCAGCCTGGGTAACAGAGTGAGATGTTCTGGAAAAGAAAAAAATTCTTAGCAATTTTCAAGTATATGATATATTGTTAATAGCTGTAGTCACCATGACGTACAATAGATCTCTTGAACTTACAAGATCTGACAATCTAAGTTCGCAAATTCATCCTAGAAAAAGTGCTACAGACCTCACCTGTAAAGTACTCCCGTTGGGAAGCTGTGCACTGATGCCAGTGCCTAGTCTATGCATCAAAGCAATATTGAAACTCTTTTTCTGGAATGACCATCAGAGTTATTGTCGTATAGCACACAGAAACACAAGTAAGTTCACAAACTGGCCACCGTGAGCTTATGTTGGCCGCACTGTACTAACAGCTCAGTAAGGTTTCCTAACGTTGGTGTATCAGCGTCTCAGCTGTGCTCATGTTGACATGTGGTGGTGTCTTGTTGAGTAGTGTTCATTATTGCTGTTAATGTTTTTGTGTGCTGTACAACAGTGACTCTGTCATTCCGGAAAAAAGGGTTTCAAAATTGCTTTGAAGGGTGGACTAGGCACAGCTTCCCATGGGGAGTACTCAAAGGTGATCATGGTGATCGTCAGTAAAGAGGTTTGTAGGACTTTTTCTAGGATGAGTTCTTGAACTTAATTGTCGGACCTTGTATTTGTCTACCTGAAATTTTGTATCTTGATCATTCCCTCCTTCCATCCCATGACCCCCTACAAGCAGGTAGTAATCATCATTTTGCTCTGTTACTGTGTACCCTCCACTTATAAGTGAGATCGTGTGTATTTGTCTTTCTGTGCCTGGTTCTTTTCATTTAACATAATATCCTCCACATTCATCCATGTTGCCACAAATGACATTTTCTTCTTTCTTAAGGCTGCATCATATTCCATTGTAGATGTATCCCACATTTTCTTTGTTCATCTGTTGATAGATAATTAGGTTGCAGCATATCTTTGCCTACACCTTTTTTATTGGTAAAAATTGTATGACTTCTTAGTATAATATTTTTTCCTCATTGAAGTTTTTATTTAGTAAATGTTTAAATTAAATGCATAATCAGCTTATTTGTATGAAAACATGACTGGTATTAAAAAATAATTTTAATTACCCTAAAGATATTATGCTAAATAAAATAAACCAGACACAAAAAGAAAAACAGTAGAATAGGCAGATTTATAAAGACAGAGATAGAATAGAGATTACCATGGAGGGAGAGAGAAATAAGGTTATCAGTTAATGGATACAGAGTTTCTGTTTGGGGTGATAAAGTTCAGGAGCTCGAAATGGTGATGGTTATACAACAGTATGAACTGCTTAATGCCGCTTAACTGTACACTTCAAAATGGTTACAGTGGTAAATTTTATTTATATGTTTTTCCACAATAAAAAGTAATTAAAAAATAACTTCCAGGTTTCTCATATGAAGGATGAAAAAGTAGCTTTGATAAACCAACTAACTTTGGTGGAAACGCTGTGGCTGGAGGAGCTGAAGATTCTCCAGGCATCTGCTGAGGTCCTGTGCCGTTTGCAAAAAGCTCTGCCCTGACTGCACCTATGTGGTCACCTCCACTGGTGGGTATGACTTACACTTTTTTAAACTAAGATTTGATGGACTAAACTTACTTTAGAATCATTGGTAGTAAAGGAGTGGTTTCCATTAAACAATTAGGTACATAATCCTTTTCCTTTTGCTTGTCCTGCAGACACTGCACTCTTAGGAGTGACTCCACTGGCGAGAGTAGTGGTTGCCTTGAGACAGAAGGATTTATGCAGGGGCTCCACAGGTCCTGGGGCTGTGGGGCTGCCTGTGGAGATGGATCTGTTGTCTGCTGGGCATCTTTGACACTCTGCTAAGTAACCAGCAGGAGGAAGCAGAGGACAGTACTGAGCTGCAGGGAGAGAGGCAGACTTCTAGGGGACCAGGAGCCAGCCAGCCTCCGTGTGTGGCCTGTCCCCACAGGGCCTGCTTCTTATCTGACTCAGCAGCTGTCAAAGTCAAGCATTTGTGCTTTTAAGATGCTCTGATACCATTGGGTTAAGGGGCAGGTTGGTGGTGGGTGGCTCCCAGTGGCAGGTATGGGGGAGTGCAAGGCAGTCCTGGGTCCCAGCCAGAGTGGCCCTCAGCCCCAAGTCTACCCTGTGTGGACACACTGAGGTGGGTGTTCAGGTGCCTTCTGGGGGACACTTACGATTTCCAAGATGAAGGATTTTCCCCTGAGCATGCTCCTGGCCTTGCACACCCAAGTCAGGGCTCATTATTCCTTTGGGAACAAGGAGAGGCTTAGCCATAGGCTCCTTCAGCTTTGTTCCAACGTCTTTCCTGGCATGCCCAGCTGTGCCTTGGTGGGCATGTCTGCTTAATTCTGGGGTTCATTGTAGATCTGAAGCCTTGGTGATATTTTGGTCTCTGCCCTTACTCTTTATTTTTCTTACTTTTATTTTTCTCAGACCCAGGGTGGGGGAAAAAAGGCCAGTTCCTTCAACTCTCAGCAGTCTGTGGCCTCAGGGGACCCCCCTGGGTAAGCAGTGGGAGAGGGAACCCCAGAGGGACAGCCAGGACTCACAGAGCTGGTACTGCTCCAGTCTTCCATCGCAGCTGTCCAGAGTCGTTTTCCCTTCCAAGGGTTTATTCTTCCCCAGAACTCAAATTCCTTTTTCATTATGGAGACCAGGTAAATGAAGCCCACTTGCCTCAGAAGGCAGTCAAGAGTTTAAATGAACCATTTTCATTATATCTTGAACATCTTTTGTGTGTATCATTTGTATTAATTTTATTTTTTATTAGCTGCAGTGTATTTTATAATATGGTTTAGCCCAGGAGCTCGAGGCTGTAGTGAGCTGTGATTGTGTCATTGTACTGTAGCCTAGATGACAGAGGGAGACCTTTTCTCAAAAAGAAAAAAAACATGTATTGCAGGGATGGGCAAACTCTTTTGGTGGAGGGCTAAATAGTAAATATTTTGAGCTTTCTGAACTATATAGTATTTCTCCCAACTATACTGCGAAGCAGCAATAGACTGCATGTAAACAAATTGCACACTGAGTTCTAATAAAACTTTATTTATAAAGACAAGTGGTGGGCCATGGTTTACTTACCCCTGTGCTATACTAGAGTTTCTTTTTTCTGTTCCCTATTAGTAGACCTTTGGGATCTAAATATATTAATTCCTTTATATCTTTCAAAATGGAAGCCCCCATGAACATTAAAGATTTTGCAAATCCCATGTGATATCTGTTGCACTTTGGTTGTATATTTTCTCTATACACAGTGACAAAAGAAGGTACTCAGAAATATTTACAGGTGAGTATTGTTTCATCAGCCCCAGCAGATTTACATTTATTTGAAGAACCGTTTATAGGCAATGCTTGGTGTATATATATGAAATCACAGACCCCTTGCAAGAAACCTTGGCCGGTTGCACTGTTTACAGGCCACACACTGCCTCCTTGACCATTCCCCTAAAATCATTCTGAGGCAGCAGTTTCCCCCTACAGAGGACTGGCAGTTTAAAGCAATGGCACTATTTAGTTTCCTATTCTGTAATTACCACCACATGATCCTCCTACCTTCCTCTGATTTTTCTTCTTTCTTGGTTTTCTCTTTGCTGGTGCCTCGGGCATGCCAGAGCTTCCTAAGGACTCCCACCCATGTAGGTATCTGGTTACTGAGTTCATGGGTCATAAACCTCCAACTGCTGACGTGGCCTGAGGGGACAGAAACCAAGATATTAAGGGTGATTTGAGGCATTCTATGAAAGTAGAAGAGGACTTGTGTGAGGGTTCTCCGTGTGTCTGAATGTGGAGACTGGTAGTGACCTCCTAGGAACTCTGAGCTGTAATTCTGTGGAAACGGCTTTTCACTGAAGCACCGGGATACAGCTTTATAGGGGCCATGGAGGTACAGAGCTTGAGTATAGAGCTTTGTCAGCAATGGCACATGTGAGATCACTTGGAAGCGAACTTTCTTTTACTGTCCAGAAAATCTTCTGCGAACTAACGGGAAGAAGTGGGCCGGACGTGCTTTTCTATAACCCTGCCAGTGCCCCACACATGCCAGTATCCCACATACAACATGAATGTCCTCACACTCAGGCCAGTATCCCACATACAACATTAATGTCCTCACACACAGGCCAATGTCCCACATACAACATGCTAGTGTCCCCACACGTCAGTGCCCCCATACAGTATGCTAGCGTCTCCACACACATGCCAGTGCCCCCCGCAACACCAGAGTTACGTGTGATGCACCAGTGTGGCCTCCACATGACAGCCATCTGCACACCCCAGTGCTGGTCTCTGTCACCTTTAGACATTGTTCTGGCATAGCCTTTCCTGGAGGGTCACTCCCTGGATTAATTTCTTATACTCCATGTGGTACCGCTGTAATGAAAGTACCAGGTGCAGAGAAATGGAAGCCTCATGCCTGCTGGTGGGGGAGTAAAAGTACAGCTGCTTTGGGAGCCAGCTTGGCAGCTCCTCCGAAGGTTTGATGGTGTTAGTACCTCAGGACCCAGCAAACCCACGCCTAGGTATGTACTCAAGAGAACTGAAGACACACATGAGTCAATACAAACTTGTGTGAGTGTTTATAGCAGCACTGTTCACCATAATGGAAACACCGAATGTCCACCTGCGGTGACTGGGTGAACGAAACGGGGTTTCCTTATAAAATGGAATACTCAGCCACAGGAATGAAGCAGGGATACGGGCCACATGGGCTGCCCTTGAGAAAATTATGCTAAGTGAAGGAGTCCAGTCACAAAGACAACATAAAATTTCATTTATGTGAAGTGTCCCAATGGCACATCTGTAGAGATAGAAAGTATATTAGTGGCTGCTTAAAACCGGGGGGTGGAGTGGATTCTAGGGCTTGATAAGTAAAGAGTGCAGGGTTTCATTTCATCTTGATGAAAATGATAAAATGATGACAATCTAAAATCGAATGTGGTGATAGTTTGCACACCATATTCTCTGTGAATATTCTCAAACCATACACTTTATTATTATTTTTAATCTTGCTCTGTCACTCAGGCTGGAGTGCAGTGGCATCATCATAGCTCACTGCAACCTCAAACAATCCCCGAGTAGCTGGGACTATAGTCACACACCACCAGGCCTGGCTAATATTTTCAATTTATTTGAGAGATGGGGTCCAAGCTAGTGTCCAACTCCGGGCCTCAAATGAGCCTCCCCCCTTGGCCTCCCAGAGTGCTGGGATATATGGGTGTGAGCCACTGCATCTGGCGAGGGCTCTGGATTTAGGATGGGAACCCAAGTTTTCTTGCCCATCCAGTGACCTTTCTCCTTGCTCATATCTCCTCCCAGACTGTAAGAACCAGACTCCTCTCAAAGGAACTCCCAAAGTATATCCCCCTGGTGAACCGGAGTAATTGAGCACATTGTTACGGAAGGGAAAGAGGTGGTATCCATAAGGCACAAAAAGGTGGAGGAGGCCCTAGGGTCTGTGCACTGCTTGGGGCCAGGCGTTTATGGGCAGGGCAGCTTCCTCATTCACCTTTCCTAGAGCTCTGTGGGGTATTACATCTTTTGTTAGAGCTGAGGGAAGGGTCGAGTGACTTTTGCCATATCTTTTTTTTTTTTTTTTTGAGACGGAGCTCAAGCTATCCCCCTGGGTAGAGTGCCATGGCATCACAGTTCATAGCAACCTCCAACTCCTGGGCTCAAGTGAGTCTCCTGCCTCAGCCTCCCAAGTAGCTGGGAACACAGGTGCCCGCCACAATGCCCGGCCATTTTTT
>CAUYQV010179489.1:0-21287 GCA_963574575.1 Galagoides demidoff
GTGATTGGTGGGATCACGTCTATGGTTTATCTTTTAAGGATACATGTGAATCTTTCTAAATGAAGAATATAAATGTCTTAACACAATAACTAAGAAAATGACATGAAGGCTATGTTAACCAGTTTGATGAGAATATTTCAATTTGTATGTAAAAATAGCACACTGTACCCCATGACTGTATCAATGTACACAGCTATGATCTAATAAAAAAAAAATCACTAGACTACTGGAAATTAAAGGAGAGAGGGGAAAAATGCTTTAAAATTCTTTCCAATGAGCACGGCTATTGTGGTTATTGTCGAGATGTTGATGGGCATATTATCTTTATGAAAACCCATTGGAGAAGTTTTCTCTCAGCTTCCACTATGAGACCTGTGACAATTTTTCTTTATCAATTACTAATTTTGTAATTTTGTAAAACCTATAAATTGTGTAACTAATTGCATTTTGCTCTTTGTTTTGTGTTCTAAGCAGCTCTAAGACATTTGCTGCTTATCTTCGGTATGTAAATTTTCTCTATAGGCCGACCTTACCTTGGATGATGGCTTCTTCCCCCAATCTTATGACCTTTTTCAATTCATTCCAACATTTGTACTTCTGATTCTCAGAAGTGTATTCTTTAAGATCTCTCACCTTATTGGATGCAATCAATATCTTCTCTTTTCTAATAGTATTGAATCATTTACTTTAACATTCTTGACCATTTGTTCCCTTTCATTTCTTTTTTTGGAAATCATTTTGTTTCCTGTGGACTCACTTTTCTCAGCCCTTGGTGATTCTTGGTCATTCGATCACTTTCAGAATAGCCTCCTTTTGCAGTTTCTTTTCTGATTTCTTCTATTGTCTATCTTACAGACATTTCTTATCTTTGGTGTAAAAACAGTAAGTTATGGGCAAGGTGTAGAGGCTCACACTAGTAATCCTATCATGTTGACAGGCTGAGGCAGAGGACTGCTTGAGGCCAAGCATTTTGAGACCAGCCTAGGCAACCCAGCAACAGTCCATCTATAGCTAGAATTATAAATAATATAAATACAAATGTGCATATATGAGCATAAGTATATTATTTTTTTCACCATTTTCAGGGTCTTCTTTCTCTGAACGCCGTGTGGTTTTAGGATAGATGAGCGTTAGCCCTAGGAGCTTAGTCTGTCAACCTGACACAGTCTCTTTTACCCCGTGATTTCCTAACTTGTCAAAGAGGATAGAAGTGAGAATAGAAGAGATCCAATAAATCAGCCTCTGACCCAGTCAAAGGGCTATGGAAAAAAGCAAAAGATGGAGAGCCCAAGAGCTCACCACAACCAGTGGGCCTAGTAAGACTATGAATAAGAAAACCCAGAAACAATAGTGTAGCAGGTGCAATTGCCACTCAGCCAGAGGTAACAACCTATCATTAGGCTTAGGTACTGCAAGAGGTTTTGTGACTTATCTTTTGGAACAGCTGACCAAGCTTATTTATATGAGTAATAACAGATAGTAGCAACTGAGACTTTTCTGTCACAATATAGGAATTCAGAAAAAAAAGATCCTGTTACTATCAACCTCTTACCTGCCCAGATCTATAGTAGCTGTTCTCGTCTGATGCGCTGCTTAGGGATGCTGTGACATGGTGTCTTTCAGAGAGCAACCAGGGATTTACAGATGGGGTCTCCTAGGGAGAACGCTGATACTTGTGTTTTACATACTGGAAATGAAATAAAGCATTCCTGTTATCCCTAGAAATTAGGGTGGGCCTCTTGGAAGCATTTTTAGTGGATATAGTAAAGGATCAAGGGGTCAAGGATCACTATGAAAAATGAGGATTTGATTAGGGATAAAATAACTATTTCATAATAAAGAGGAAATAAATAGAAAAAGTTATAAAACAAGCTGTGTGAAAATCAAAGCTCAGTTCATAGTGACTTCTCAACCATTTCCCCCCATTTTTATTTTTACATTATTCAGCTTTTAACTGGTTTAAATATTCAAGTCACTCCTTCCCTCCTCTCCACAATAGCTGGCATTTTTTTTTTTTTGAGGCAAGTATTTAAACTCAAAACATTGCTGTGGAGAAGTGGCTGTGATTTTGTATGAGACAAAGTAACAGTATCATGCTTCTCTTTTAAAACGTTAAGGTTGAGATAACATTATTGCTTTAAATGGCTCTCTGGCTTTATTCTCAGTCAGAAGGAGCTAAGTAGAGCAAATTTGAAACCATATTCTTAATCATATTGAAATAATTAATTCAGTCTTGATATAGCCTTTTGCAACTATTAGAATTTCAATACATGTGAGAAATAGATTCTTTCCTAGGAAATGAAAATTAAAGAGTTTAAGAAAATCTCCCTTCAAAAGTAAGATCGAAAACCTGCCCTTTCTGAGAGATTTTAATTTTGTCCATTTTCTGGAACAATTAAGAGAGTATGTTATTTGGTTTGTTTTTAAGGCCTCACAGAATACCACTTGTTATTATTTTTTAATTTTCACATATGTCTATCTCTTGTCACTTACATTGACAAAGCTCAAGGCCCAAAGGAAAAAAAGTCTTCAAAACTCTATTAGTGAAGGAAATTACTATAAAGGTGCCTAAATAATGATGTGTATTTTACCTAGATTTTCCACTGGCTGTTTTGGCATAAAGAATATTTGGAAGAACAAGAGCCTTGAATAGTTTCAATTGATTTTTGATCCTGCCTTTATCTTCATTATTCCTTATGTAGAGTGGAGTAGATTTCATTATTAAATCAGGGTGTGGTTATAGAGTATTTCCTGATGCCTTCCAGTCCCAGGGAAGAAGTTCTGCCTGGCGAGCTCACCAATAACGCCCCTATTGACTTCTCCCTGCCTGTGTCATCCCTCTTGTCTAGGTTGGCTGAGAATCTCACAAGCATCCTCTGTCCTTGCATTTGAAACACTCTCTCCTGAGATGTCCTCATAGGATGCACTGAGAGGAGCAGTGTTGGTAATGCAGGAACAGAAACATTCATATTAAATTCAGTTTTCAAAATTTTATTAAAAGTACTTGTCTTTATTTTGAATAGGTAATGCATTTTTATTGTTGAAAAGTCAACAGGTATAAAAGTTATGAAGGAAAACTTCTGCCTCTTGCTACTTATCTTGAATTCTAGCTATTCAGTTTTCTTCCCCAGAGGAAACCAATGTTATTAGTTTCTTTTGTATTCTTTAGTAGATGCCCCTTTTTCCCTGATTTTTGGAGACACGCATATTGATTGTATTTTTGCAGTTAATTCTGTATCTTAGTGATAACTGCATAATAATTACATATGTAGAACAATTCTTTATTAAAAAAAAACAGCATTGTATTCCACTATGGGATGGATGTTTTTATCTAGCTCTAGTGGGGAGCATTTATTTCCTTACCAAGGTCATGATTATAAATGATAGGAAGGAAAGATTAACCAAAGAAAGTAGCATACGGCCAGTAGTGAAGAGATTTGGCTCAGGATTTTGGAGTTAGAGGGGAAAGTTTAACCATGTTCATGTAGGTGAGTGAATAGCATGAAGTTCTGTGTTGTAAAAATCAGTGCAGTGACAGATTTAGGGCACTGAAGGAAGGTCAAATAATAGCACCAGGGTTTGCTCAGGAATCTGTCGTTATTTCCAAACTATGATACAAAGATGACAGTTTTGTACTTTAAATAGGGTCTAGGCTCGGCACCCGTAGCTCAGTGAATAGGGGGCCAGCCACATACACCGAAGCAGGTGGGTTCAAGCCCCGCCCAGGCCAGCTAAACAGCAAAGACAGCTGCAACAAAAAAATAGCCAGGCATTGTGGGAGGCACCTGTAGTCCCAGCTCCTTGGGAGGCTGGGGCAAGACAATCATTTAAGCCCAGAGTTTGAGGTTGCTGTGAGATGTGATGCCACAGCATTGCACTGAGGGCGACAGAGTGAGATTCTGTCTTAAATAAATAAATAAATAAACAAATAAATAAATAAATAAAAGAGGGTCTCTAGAGAGAGAGAGTGTGTGTGTCTCAGAGAGAAATAGAGAGACAGAGAGGCAGGATGTGTTGCAGGGGGCAGGGAGGGTTGCCTGCAAACTGAATCCCTTCTTTAGTACCTTATACGTGTAGAAAGAGGACTCAGCTATTCTTCTGCTATTAAAAGTACCAGCAAGTAACTAGTAACTTTGTTATGTTTTTAGTTTGATCTTGCACATCTAGTAGCTATGAAGTGTTATGCCAAGGACCATGGCATAACAGTTTTGTTTGCCTTGCCATTTTTGACTGGAGCAGCCAGTGGAGAGAGGACTTATGTCTGGAATGCTTTGGGGCACCATGGCCAGCACCCACATGCCTGGTCTTTGCTCCAGCCAGATGAAATGAATAATTGTGCTATCTTACCCACGAATTCTGGAGTGAGCATTGATCTATCTTACCCACGAATTCTGGAGTGAGCATTGATCATGATTATCTTTGGATGCTTTGACCTCTAAATTCAGAGTTGACATTTTAATTTAGCAACTGAAAATTCATATCCATTTATTGCAATTTTCCACTGCTATAATACCCTTCCTATGGGAATAGGTTCTATTCCAAGGCCCTTTGAATTATAGGTGACATCTGGGCTGTCATTCAAAATAGGGATCTAGGACTCTCATTTCTATAGCAGCCATTAAGCGTAACAAAATCAATTCACATTTTGCCAAGTTGTGTATAGCTCATTATTTTGTGTACGGCAATACACAAAGCTGTGAAAGGAACAGGAGGACCTTGTTTTCTGCTATGATTGAGTAGCTCCTACCGGACTAGCCTTCCCTAAGGCAACACCTGTAAACTCTACACAAATAGAAAAAAATCTAAACATACAGAAAGGGGAACCCAGCAGAGCAAATTCGTAAGGCTAGAAACATGTGAATGGAAATGTTAGCATATGGGGAGTTTTCAACTTATATGTCTTTTAATCCAAAGGTGAGTCATAATTCTCATGATAAAAGTGGCTAAAACTTCAATGAAATGCCAGAAGTTTTTCTAGCCAGCGGAAGCAGAAAAGACTTTGGGACAACCTGAGCGGGTAGCAACTGGAAATTGACAGGAGAATCCCAGAGACAAGAGAAACAGAAAAAGGGAGAACAAAATCCAATTCTTAATCTCTGATCTTGAAAGCAAACTGCAAACAGCCCAGTTAAGGTTCAAAGACTCAAATGAGATTTGAGATGCCCCAAATTTTGAAGTTGAGTCCAACTGATTTGTCGTGTATTATACACACACAGTATGCAAAGGCATATAAAAATATGGATAATGTTCACGATATGTGTGATACAAAATCATTCCACAAATGAAGAAAAAGAAAAATTTCTTCAGTTACCAAATGAAAAGGAAGTCAGCATAAACTAGGTCGGAGATAACGACAGTGTTGCCATCAGCCAGTAAGACTTTATAAAGGTTATTGCAAACATGTTCAGTGAAAAGTTAAGGTAGTATTTTTATAATAGGTGAAAAGGAAATACCAGCAATCAAACAGAAACCATATAAACAAACAGAATATAACTAATAATTTAAAAACATAAAAATATGAATTTAAAACAGAGGATGGGGTTAATTTAAGAAAGGACATAGAAAAGAAATAGTCAAAAATATTGAACACTGATCCATAGCAATTATTACAACAGAATGAAAGAAAACCATGCAAAAAGTCAAGTCCTAGAGTCCTATAAAAAATTGAAACTACAGAACATATATGTGATTTGAATCCCTGAGGAAGGAGAATGAAATTAAGAGAAAATAATATATTTAAGAAAATGATAAATAAAAATTTCACAAATTAGTTTGCACATTCAAAAAGCTTAGTGAGACCCAAACATCATAGTCAATCTGCTAAAAAACAAACACAAAAAGGAAATCCTGAAAACAGCTAAATAAAAATGATAGATTATGTACATAACAATTTGAAAATTCCTTGATTCTCCTTAGAAACTATAGAGAACAGGTAACAACACAATAACAACTTTAAGTATGGATGCCTCTGTGTGTGTGTGTGAATGTTTAGGGAAAGAGTGGGTACTGTTGTCTCAGATTTGTATATCTAGTGAGAATAAAAATGAAATAATACAGAAGGAATCAAAAACATAGACACATTTTAAGAAAGGTAAAAAGTATTAAATTTGTCACATTTGACTTCTGTAGCTACAAGAGGTGCTCAAGTTGACTTGTAGTCATCTTTTTTTCTTGATACAGAGTCGTACAATTTTAATACATTTTTCTTTTAAAATGTGTATACATTTTTCATACCCTCTGTATTCTTATAGTAATTTTTATGCAGTTATGATATTATGAAATATATTATTTGGTCTTCAACCCCCTGTTTCCTGGTATACAACTCTTAAAATCCTTAGAATCTCCAAAGTAATGTATTTTTGTTGCTAATGAGTTGAATGATGGCTAGCAACCCCCAGTAGTTTCAGGATGGGGAAATCCTGCCCCCACCAAAGACGAAGGCAAGATTAGAGAGTTTGGACTTTTAGCCCCATCCCCAAACCACCAGGGAGGTAAAAGGGGCTGAAGGGTAAGTTGATCATCAATGGACAATGGTTTCTGCCTACTTAGTGCAGCCTCTGTAAAAACTCAAAAGGATGGTTCAGAGAGCATCAGGGACAGCTGATCATATGGAGGTTCCTGGAGGGTGGTGGACATAGAGAAGACATCGAAACTCCATACTCCTTCTCCCATGTCGTACTCTAAGCTTCTCTCATCTGTATTCGTTATAATATTCTTTATAATAACCAGTAAATGTTAAGTTTTTCCCTAATTTTTGTGAGCTACTATTGTAAATTAATTGAGCCCAAGGACAAGGTCAGGGGATCCATCAACTTATAGCGAGTTGCTCAGAAGTTCAGGGAAAACAAGCTGGACCCTGCAATGGGTATCCGAAGTGGAGGTGGGCAGTTTGGGGGACTGAGTCTTCAAATTATGGGATCTGACACCATCTCTAGGGAGTATCAGAATTAAAGTGACCTAGAGGACACTCAGCTGGTATCCCATTCAGGGCTGGTTGCTCACTTAATGTGTGGGCTAACACTCTGACAGGTCTGGCCACAGAGGTCTTCTGTGTGATGGTTGTAGTGTGAGAGAAGTGAGTCTGCAGAGGATACCTACATGAGTTTTTCAAGGATATTGGCAAGGATATCTCTCAAGTTTCATTGTCTGTGTTACCCTGCCCATTAATTGCATATTGCCTCAGCAGTCCCTTACATCATTTCTTTTTATTCCCATTCAGTGAGACAAAATGAATGAATGAAAGCTTTACATTTGAGATTCACTTCTCTGTGGTACTGTAACTATGTTACTGGATCAGTAACCAGCATAATAACCCGTTCTCTCAGCAGCATTTATTAAATGGAGCTTCTTTTTCTCACTGAAAGTTTTTGTTTGATTTATCAACGATCTGATGGTAATATGACTCTTTAACAGACCGATATTTTGTAGTTATTTTGTGATATCTGTTACTCTATCATGACTAGAACTGGAATAAGCAATTTAAAAGAGAGTGGAAAAGTTAAAAACAAAACCTCTGCTATAAATATCAACTTTCCAATAGTTAAGAAAGAAAAATATAACATGTGGAACATATTCTAACAAGCCACAAGTAAGTATGATCATCTATATTTTAGTCTTCATCATTTTTATTGTTGTAGGGAGACAAGGCCCAACGGAGAGTAAAAGCACCCAAATATAGTATTCAAGAGGGAAAAGGCTTTTATCTCAGTCAGCGGAGCTTACTGCATAGACAAACTCAAAATGACCACACTCCCCAAATGGCTTAGTCATTCCCTTTTTATTGGTCAATGTGAATCAAGTGGGACAAGCTGTTCCAGCCCCCACAGAACTATAGGATTTCATAGAAGTAGAAATTTCCAGGTTCCAGGAAGTTAAGTCTACAAATTCCTAAGAGCTGAGTCACCCTGGGGAGGTTCCTGCAGGTGTTTCCTTGTGGTCACCTTGAGAAGACCTGTTCTCCTATATCTCACTCTTCCTGG
This sequence comes from Galagoides demidoff, assembly GCA_963574575.1. NCBI lineage: Eukaryota > Metazoa > Chordata > Mammalia > Primates > Galagidae > Galagoides > Galagoides demidoff. Next base: position 7,980 of record CAUYQV010179489.1, read on the forward strand.
GTATGTTCTCTCATATTGTTATGCCTGAAATTCCCCCAAGTGGCCCCAGCAGACAGTCCAAGACACACTCTGATGTAAAAAGCAAGAGATGAGCTTTATTCAAGCCCAGGAAGCCGGGGCCTGGACTCTCCTGGCATGCAAGCCAAGGACAAGCCCCAAACCTGGGGTGGGGAAAGGTTTTATGGGGTATAGAAAGCAAGAAGGGTAGGGTTGGGTACGGGTACACTCTTGATTGGTGGTTGATGATTTCATTAGTAAAGGAGGATTTGGATTGGTACAGGTGAGGGGTGGGGGGATTTCTTAACCGGGGGGCCTGAGGTGGTACAACCTGATTGGGTAGTTGAAAGAGAATACCGGAATTTCAAGGAAGTAGAAACGTATTGCCTATTATGGGAGCTGTTCAAGGAAACTAATACTTATTGCCTATTATGGCAGCTGTCTGCCTAAGGTGACTAAATCAACGGCTCAATGGCTATGCAAATGGGAGGTGGGGGGAAGCAGTAGGGAGTGGCCCTGCCGTTTTACCAGCAGAGGTTGGGATGGAGGGAGGTGGAGGGGCTCTGGTCTGGCCCTTACAGTAGGATACTGCAAAAGCAGTCCTAAGAGGGAAATTGATCACATTAGATGCCTACATCCTAAAAAAGAGAAAGAGAACATATGAGTAACCTAATGAATCATCTTAAAGAAATGGAAAAAGAAGAGTAATCCAATCCCAAATCTAGCAGAAGGAAAAAAAAATAACCAAAATAACCAAAATTAAATCAGAAATAAATAAATTGAAATTAAAAGAATCATTCAGAAAATTAATGAAACAAAAAGTTGGTTCTTTGAAAAGATAAAATAAATCAATAAACCAGTGGCCGGATTAACCAGAAATAGAACAGCAAAATCTTTAATAACTTCAATAAGAAGTGTAAAGGGGGAAATGATAACTGATACCATAGAGATATAAGACATTATTTCTGACTACTACCAAAAACTTTATGCCCAGAAATTTGACAATGTGGAGGAAATGGACCAATACTTGGAATCATACCATCTTCCTAGACTTCCTAGACCAGGAAGAAATAGATCTCTTGAGCAGACCAATCTCAAGCACTAAGATTGCAGAAACAATAAAAAAGCTTCCAACAAAAAAAATCCCAGGATCAGATGACTTCACATCAGAATTCTATCATGCCTTCAAAGATGAGCTTGTACCTGTACTGCAGAACCTATTCCAAAACATTGACAAGGAAGAAACCTTCCCCCAATGCATTCTATAAAGCAAACATCACCTGATTCCAAAACCAGGAAAAGACCTAACTAAAAAGAAGAACTACAGACCAATTTCACTAATGAATATCAATGTAAAAACACTCAAAAAAATCTTAACTAATAGATTTCAGCTACTCTTTAAAAAAAAATTATACATCATGGGCAGTGCCTGTAGTTCAGTGGGTAGGGTGCCAGCCACATGCAACCAGGCTGGTGGGTTCAAACCGGCCTGGGTCAGCTAAAACAACAATGACAACTACAACCAAAATAAATAGCCAGGCATTGTGGCAGGCACCTGCAGTCCCAGCTACTTTGGAGGCTGAGGTAAGAGAATCACTTAAGCCCAAGAGTGTGAGGCTGCAGTGAGCTGTGACCCTATGGCACTCTACCCAGGGTGATAGCTTGAGATTCTGTCTCAAAAAAAAAAAAAATTATACATCATGATCAAGTAGGCATTCAAGGGATACAAGGACGTTTTAACATATACAAATCCACAAATGTAATACATCATATCCATAAAAGCAAAAACAAAGACCATCTGATCCTCTCAATAAATGCAGAAAAAGCATTTGACAAAATTCAGCATCCTTTTCTAACAAGAACACTTTAGAAAATAAGCATAGGTGGCATATTTCTTAAGCTGATTGAAGCCATGTCTGACAAACCCACAGTTGACATTATACTGAATGGTATGAAACTGAAAACTCTTCCCCTTAGAACTGGAACCAGACAAGGATGTCCACTATTGCCACTATTATTCAACATAGTTCTGGAAGTTCTAGCCAATGCAATAAGGTGAGAGATCTTTTCAAAGAAAATTATGAAACCCTAAGAAAAGAAGGTGCAGAAGACACTAACAAATGGAAGAACATACCATGCTGTTGGCTGGGAAGAATTAACATTGTCAAAATGTGTATTCTACCCAAAGCAATCTACAGATTTAATGCAATCCCCATTAAAATACCAACATCTCATTTTGCAGAATTGGAAAAATTGGTACTTCGTTTTGTAAGGAACTAGAAAAAAGCCTGTATAGCTACTATTCTTAGTAATAAAAACAAAGTCAACAGCATCACCCTAGCAGTCTTCAGGCTATATTACAAGTCCACAGTAATCAAAACAGCATGGTATTGGCACAAAAATAGAGACACAGAAATACGGAACAGAATAAAAAACCAAGAGATAAAACCAGTCTCTACTTGCCTTCTGATCTTTGATAAACCAAACCAAAGCATACAGAGGGGAAAAGAATCCTTATTCAACAAATGGTGCTGGAAGAACTGAATAACCACATGTTAAAGACTGAAACACAACCCACACCTTTCACCCCTTACAAAAATTGACTCAAGATGGATTAGAGACTTAAACCTAAGACACGAAACAACAAAAATCTTAGAAGAAAGTATGGGGAAAACTCTTGATGATGTGGGACTAGGGAAAGATTTTATGACAAAGACTTCAGCAGCCATCATAACAACGAACATTGACAAATAGGTCTTAAATAAGCCAAAAAGCTTCTGCACAGCTAAGGACACAACAAATAAAACAAAAAGACAACCTTCACAATGGGAAAAGATAATTGCAGGGTATCAATCTGACAAAGGGTTGATAACTACAATCTACAGAGAAATCAAATTAATCAACAGAAAAAGAGCCAACAATCATGCTCACTTCAGCAGCACATACACTAAAAATGGAATGATACAGAAGATTAGCATGGTCCCTGTGCAAGGATGACACACAAATTCATGATGTGTTCCGTAATTTAAAAAAAAAAAAAAGAACCAACAATCCCTTATATCTCTGGTAAGAGATATGAACAGAACCTTCTCTGACAAAGCAATGAATGGCTAACAAACATATGCAAAAATGCACGTTGTCCCTGATCTTCAGAGAAATGCAAATCAAAACCACCCTGAGATATCACCTAACCCCAGTGAGAATGGCCCGTATCACAAAGTCTCAAAGTTCAGATGCTGACATGGATGTGGAGAGAAGGGAACACTTCTACACTGCTGATGGAACTGCAAGCAAATACAACCTTTTTGGAAGAAGTATGGAAAATCCTCAAGGAACTCAAATTAGAACTCCCATTTGATCCTGCAATCCCATTACTGGGCATTACACAGAAGAAAAAAAAATCCTTTTATCATAAGGACAGTTGCACTAGACTGTGGCAACTAAATTTGCGATCACAAAAATGTGGAAACAACCTAAATGCCCACCAACCCAGGAATGGATTAACAAGCTGTGATACATGTATACCATGGAATACTATTTAGCCATTAAAAAGATGCAGACTTTACATCTTTTGTGTTAACCTGGATGGAGGTGGAACACATTCTTCTTAGTAAAGCATCACAAGAATGGAGAAGCAAGAATCCAATATATTCAATTCTAATATGAAGGCAGTAGATGATCTAATACATGGGTAGGGGAGGAGAGAGGGGGGTAGGGGGTCATGGTGTATGGCACACCTCTTGGGGGCAGAACACAATTATAAGAGGGACTTTACCTAACAACCACAATCAGTATTACCTAATGCTTTGTACCCTCAATGAATCCCAAACAATAAAAAAATGCTCAGTCCAGTTTTATATATGGATGAAAGAAGGAATGGATAGATGAATGAATGGGAGATGGAAGAAGGAAGGGAGGGAGGGAAGGAGAGAGGAGGAAGGAAAGGGCTGGGGAGGGGGCAATGATGAATTCTATTGCTTCCAACATCCTGATTTCTTAAGAAGGATGGAAGAGGAGGGGGAAGGGAGGGGAGGAGGGAGGCTGGGTGGAGAGAGGGTAATCAGTGGGACCTCAACTATGGTGCATATTGCAAGGGTATATGTCAAATCTATTAAGAGTACAGTATATATGTCTTTTTTAATTCTTTTTTTGCCGTTGTTGGCCAGGGCTGGGTTTGAACCCACCACGTCTGGGATATGGGACTGGTGCCCTACCCTTTGAGCCACAGGCATCGCCCTGGAGTACAGTATATATGTCTTAACACAATAATTAAGTAAGTGAGGTGAAGGCTATGTTAACCAGTTTGATGTAAGCATTCCAAATTGTATATAAAATCAGCACATTTTACCCCATAAATGCATTAATGTACACAGTTATGATTTAATTTTAAAAATTGTTAAGAGACAAAAATAAATAAATAAATGAGTAATTAAATCCAAAAAAAAAATTTAAAGAAGAGAAAGAAAGAAATACAAGGTAATTCAGGCAGAGTTGGCTTAATTCCCTCTTGTCCAATTTCTGTACAAACTCTTCACCACCATTCGTGCCATTTTCCTCATCTTACAAATACCGAAGGACTCTAGCCTTCACAGAAACTACCTTGGCTCCTTGCCAGAAAACAAACAAGCCTAAGAATAAAGGAAAATAAATAAATAACAACAGCAACGTCTCACACTTTGAGGTCTGGGAAATGAATTCCAAATGGGAGCTGAACTCAAAACCAAATGTTTGCCTTTCAGTGACAACCAGCTACTTGGCTGAAAGCCTCAGCCCCCTCCCGAGACCACTTAGCAAATGTTGGCCCAGAGTTCCTGAGAGCTACAGTCTACCTACACCTTTCTTAGGCATGGAAGAAATTAATGCCAAGAAAAAACAATCACACTTTCTACCTACTACCTCAAGGTTATTGTTTGTGGTGGATCTTTTTCTACTTTGGAAAGTTTCCAAATAGTTCCTAAGGAATTAGGTTGTGTTTGAAAGGAGTTTATTCAAAACAGGTTAACACGTACTCACATGTGCACACACACACGCGAAAATTCAGACTTTAATCCTGGCACCTCCTTGCCATTTGATTCCATGGGAATTTATGTCTGACAGCGTGTAGCTAGTAATACGCCCTGAGCCAGGGGACAAGGTGAGCCTCCAGTAAGTGGATGAAATTCAGATGAAGGAGCCGGTGAGATGGCTCCGAGGAGTGCTGGGAGGAGCCACTGAGGAAAATGCGGAAAGCAAAAGAAAACCCACTCCATGCACCTGACTTAGCTAGACTAAATCCCTGGGAAAGTTTTAACAATACTGCTACAAGATCTGGGATTGCTTATCTGCTCCTCTCTCCTCTTTAAGAACTTCTTGGACCCTTCCCTCAAGAGCTAGATTTTAAAGGCTTAGTTCTCATTTCCAGAGCTACAACATTCGACCTTTGCCTTTATTCTTACACCTGTGTCCTCAGTGGGGAGGCATCTGGTGCCCTTGTTAAGGTCTTAGCACAGATTGATGGAATCATCAAGCACAAATTATATGCAACCAGGCAAATGTAGAGAGTTACAGAGCTTAGACAAGGGGCAGCATTACCAACCACATGGACACAGGTTTGGGAGTGGTGCTGACCCAAGCTCAATGACACACCAATGACTTCACCTCTCTGAGCTTGAGTTCCTCATCTGTAAACTAGGGATGTGGCTTGTCTTCCAGGATGAATTGTGAAGATTAGAGCTAATGCTATGACACGTACAATACACAGATACTATTATCAAATAGTGTTCAACCAACGTTTGTTGACTGTTAAAGAAATGAATGTCTCCATTCTAACACCAATTAAGGAAATACTTCTCATCCCTACCCCCTGAGCCCCCAAGATACAGATCCTAGTGCTGTGTTCAGAGGTATACAAGGACAGGCAGTAAGAGCAGTCAGCCCTAAGTGCAGGTAATAAAGGGGTGCACTTGCTTTGGAAAATGTAAAAACAATAAAAGTCACTCTGATTTTATTATCACTATCCACTGGAAAATTCAAACAAGGTCAGCAATAAAAAATTCTTCCCCCTCCTCCCTGCCCCATTGCTATGCCATAGCCCATGTTACTAAAAGCTTATGCCCCATGTCCTGGCTGAGTCCCTGCCTAGCCTAGCCTTAGCGTCCATCAGGAGGGGCCAGAAGCCAAGCCCTTGGATTCTTCCAGCACTGAGAGATATTCTTGGATCATTTTCTGTACCTACATATACAGAGAAATCCTTAAGCTTTTTGGCCCAAACTGTCTTGAGAAGAACATAATGTGAGAACAAGAGATAAAGGTACTTTAAGCCAGTAAGTATCTAAACAGGCTCATACCAAAATAACGGGTCCAATTTATCAGACAGAACCTTCTTACCTCCTCTTTCAATGCCTCTATTCTGGCCTTCCTCAATGGGTCTATTTCGCTGAACGTTGAAGTTTGACCTCTGGGAGGCCTTTGGTCTCTATTTAATTTTTATGTATGATAAGAAAAAAAGAAGAAACATGACAAATCCAGAGAAACTAGTTAAACCTTATAAATGAGGAAAGTGATGCTCAGAGATGGGAAGGGATCAGCCCAAGGTCACACTATAAGTGAGAAGTAAAGAGGGGTAATGAGACCCAGCGTGGTAGCTCATGCCTGTAATCCTAACACTCTGAGAGGTCAGGGAAGATGGATTGCTTGAGCTTAGGAGTTCATGACTAGCCTCAGCAAAGCAAGACTTCATCTCTACTAAAAACATAGAAAAATTAGCAAGGCATTGTAGCAAGTACCTATAGTCCATGCAACTTGGGAGGCTGAGGCAAGAGGATCACTTGAGCCCAGGAGTTTGAGTTTGCTGTGAGTTATGATGCCAAGGCACTCCATCCAGGGTGACAGAGTATGACTGTGTCTTAAAAAAAAAAAGAAGAAGAAGAAGGGAAATGAGACTTAACCAAGGATTGACAAAGGGTGGGACAGTGCACATAAAATGCTGAGCTCTGTAGTGGCACACAATAAGAAATTGAAAAGCATTAACTTCCATTTACCAGCAGTTGTTTATTGTTATTATTAAAACAAGACAAGGTCTACATCTCTAGGCTTTGGGATAGGCTCTTCCTAGCAGCTAGCTCAGGGTCAAGCACAATGCAGGTGCTCATCAGATGCCTGTGGAATAAGTGAGTTAACTCTATCCCTACTCCATGATCATCCAATCTCTGCATGAACATCTCTAGTCTGAGACGCCCCTCCCACCTGCAAGGACATGCCATCCCATCTCTGGACCCATCTACTAAACAGTTCTAATTTTATAATAGGTCAATTTTTAAAATCTATCTCCTCATCCCTTGTGCCCATTGGTTAGTCCTTGATTAATCTCCCTTACATTGAGCCTTTTACAAAGCGATTTTGATGTTAAATCAGAACATGTTGGCCCTTGGATAAAAACCACTCAATTAACTGACTGGGTAATAAAAAATAATAATAATAATAATCTTTCATCAGTCATTCACCTCAAGAAAGAGAAGGTCAGTTTTATCTTAATAACAAAGAGGATACCTTAATCATGGCAAATCTGCTGAATAAATCTAAACAATACATTTGTGACAGCCAAAGGCCCTCTATTAGGTAAATTAGATGAGCACCTCGGAAGGCGCCCATTGCCCTGACAGAGCAGAGGAAGCCCTGTGTCCTTTAATCTTCCCTCTGGAAAGACAGCATTGATTACCCGCTGACATGTATTTGTGTCTGAGCAGCAGGAATGAATGAACAATAAACAAAAGGGACGCCCTCAGACATCACCTTTCCACCTGCCAGCACATGTAACAAGTAACACCACCTTCCAGTTTTATGCAACTTTTTTTATATTCTTAAGGAAAATGCTCATCCATTTATTTGGCCCTCATAGAAACCCTGTGATAGAAGTTAAAGGTGCTCGATTTTATAGATAACGAGGTAAGACAAGCAGTGGGTAGCCATGGGTGGGGCAGACCACTTGTTCATTCCCTTGGAAAATTGTGATTGCACACCTACTCCTTGGCAAGCCCCATGCTAGGTCCTATAGGTGCGATAGTGAGTAAGACAGATATATTCTCTGATTCTACATCCTTTAAAATAGAAGAGAAAACAGAAAATTAAATAAGCATATGGGATAGTGTTAGGATAGAGGAAGGGGAGGGAGGAGCATCTAACTCATTTGAGGCTGGGCCCTGAAAAATGAAAAGGAATACAGTGAAGCAGAGACTTTAGGAAACTTTAGCACCTAGGAGGATCAACTTAACAGGAGAGCCACAGATGTAAGGCAAAATGGTGCTGAGACTCATCACACCAGCAAAGTGCACACACACACACAAGCTCATGATCACAGCAGACTATGGGAGGCCTCCAAACAAGGAGATGACAAACAGCATGCTAAATCCAAATGCTTTCATATGCCACAGGCTCCTGTGGCTTCCAACTTTCCCAAGTTTCATAGTATGAACACTGAGAAGTATTAAGATTTAACCATTGCATTAAAAGGTAACAGGTGAACTCAAAACCAGGCTCCTCACCCTGACCTTGTGGTTTTCCGAGCTTCACAGCCAGGGATAATATTGAACACATAAGTCCTAAGTCCCAAAATGTCCCTGGCAGTCTCTCTACCTGTACAAATGCCAGGAAATGTCAGAGATGAAGAGAAATTGCATTTCACCAGACTGAGACAGAGAGAAAAAGAACATTTATCTCCAGTCTTCTTCCTTCACCTTAATCTTCTGGATCTAAAGTAGTATCTCTACGCCAGGAAGAAAAGGATGGCAGGCAGACATCAGGAAAACACAAGGTACTTCACAACTTCAAAATGCAATTGCTAATGACACATGAACTGGTTTGTCCAATGAGAAATGCCTCTAATTGACGGTATCTCTTTTTGGTCAGTGTGTTAGGGTTTAAAGAAACGGAGCCAATGGGAGGGGGCAGAGAGAGAGAATAATAAAGAAGAATTGGCTCACCTGATTATGGAGGCTGAGAGGATCATGGTCTGCTGTCTTGAAGCTAGAGACCCAGGAAGGCCAGTGGTATAATTCTCGTCCCAGCCTAAAGGCCTGAGATCTAAGGAAGCCAATGGTATAAATCTCAGTCCAAGTGCAGGATAAAATCAATGTCTCAGATTAAGCATCTGGCAGGAAGGGGCCAAATCCTTTCTTCCTCTGTTTTTTGTTCTATTCGAGCCCTTAGCAGACTGGATGAAGTCTGCCTGTGTTGGAAGGGTAGACCATTTCACAGAGTCCAAATCAAATGCCAATCTCATCTGGAAACACCCTAACAGATACCTCCAGAAATAATGTTTAATGTGCGCACCCTGTAGCCTAGTCAAGAAGATGACACATTAAAATTAACCATCACAGTCAAACGGATGGTTCTGTGGGAGAACTTTGTGCCTTTGAAGTAGGTTTCGTGTAGGGCATTTTATTCCCACTTTCATTCCTCTGCTGGGGGGAGCATTCAAATCGCAGCACAAATGAAACCAGCTTTTTGTCTTCTGTTAGGCTCCTAAAGCCTCTATTTGTCTGACATCCTCTCAGTCCTTTTTGCCCCCAACTTTGAGGCCTCCCCTTTCTCCCAGCACTGAATACTTCCTTCTCTAGTTTGTTTTCTAAATCCATAAAATGCTCTGCCTTTCCACAGTCGACAAAATTTATTAAACTTATTTTGTTGTAACTTGGCAACTTCAGTGCCCCTCCCCCTCCGTCACAAATTCCCAGCATAACTCCTCCCTGCTCCATTGCTGTGAATAGGGAGTAGCTTTTATGACATTGCCATAGGTGCAGAAATGTTGCCACATAACTCAGAAGCATAAAGAAATAAAAAGGTCCAGCCACAATACTCTAAGCCAACCTCCTACTCAGTCAGGCAAATCAAGTTTCTCTTATGCCCCAGGGGAACACTAAGATTGCAAATATTATGCGTCTATTCTTTATATTCTTGAAAATAACTATTCTTAGTGTGGAGTCTGGGGCCACTGGTGGCCAATAACAGGGCCTTTATTAATGTATTTAACAAGTACGAAGCACCTGCTATTTATAAGCTCTACCTTCAGTTCCTTTGTATGAAAACTATTTTCCTTCCACATATCACTATCTAAAATTATCTTTTTATCTTTGTTCTTTGTGTCTCTCCCAACGAAATACATGTTCCATGAGAACAAAGACCTCATCAGTTCTGCTCAGCATTGTATCCCCAGTGCTAACCGCAGTGCCTGTGACCCAGCAGACGGTGGGCAAATATTTGTTGGACGAATGGAGAATGATAAGGCAAAGTCACTGGGAGGACTGCTCATTCCACTCAAGGATTTTACAAATGGAACCAACTGATGTTTTATGTCCTTGTGTTTATAATACAATTATGCCCGGGTTTCCACTCACACATAAATCTTTTTTTCCCCATGCCAGACATCCTATCATTTGGATCTTATTCAAACAAGTACCTCTCTTCCCAGCCTCCGTGAGGGGAATTTTGGTCACATACATTGGAGTCAAGGTCTAAGACGTCATTGTTGAGGTCGGGGATTTAATATGCTAGGAAAGTTTTAATACTTCTTTCTGAAGTTGCCTGGGACACCTAACTGAATTCCAATATGTTCAATGACACTTACTTTACACCAAGGATCTGGGAAGCCTAGTAAGATATAAGCAGCTTCAAACAGAATAGCACCAATTCGTGGGATCCTCTCAGATTAAATAAAAAAAAAAAAAAAAAAAGGAAAGAGAAACCACTCTTCTAGATAATATCTAATGGGCTTTCATCTCTGACCTTCTGCAAGTCTCCCACTTTTACTTAAGGACTCCACACTCCCCTTCTCCTATACCTTCCACACTGATAAAATAGAGATATTTACCAGGGCGTTCCTAGTCGTATTTACATAAATCTATATTAACTGTCCAGCTAGCCTTCAATTTGAAAAAATAGTAATATACAGATCCCTGTGCTTTCAAATCTTCTTTGATCAAACAGCCTTTTGAATTTTGTACAGTAAACTATTTCTCTCCTTTCTTCCAAATTGGCATTTGAGGAAACTAGAATGCTGATTGTTTAAACAAAATCAAATAGTGTGTCATGGCTAAACTGAGGCCAGATGCTTTCCTGATCTTGTATTGAGGATGGCAAAATGAGTGATATTCAGGTCATTCCTCTTCCCTCCTCAACCCAGGAGCGGCATTACTAATCCATCTCTGCCCTCCTTCCCACCACACTAGAGACAACTTTATTTTAAAGCCCTTTCAACACAATATTTCTGGCAGCTACTACTAATCTCAGCTTGAAACCTGAGATTTGAGACCTATTTGCCTTCCTTTTACTAACCAAGTTCCCCCCGCCCTCCCCCGTGAATTAGGAAGCCCGTGGTGCAAAGCAATACAGAAGTGAAAACTGCTGCTTGCAAAAGGGAGGATGAGTACCAGACTAATACAAGGAAGGCGGGCTAGTAGGATGGGGGACAGGATCCATTTTGAACTTCACATTCTGTACTTTCCTGAAAGTCTTAAAACCTGGGTTTAATTTTGCTCTGGTTTGCTGTAGGACATAGAGATGAGTCATTGCTGCCACTCTGAAATATTCAATTGTTACATAAAAATGGTTCTTAATTACATTTTCTGCTTCCATTAAAAAGGTAAATGACTATGTGAACTTCCCCGGGGGTGACCAGTGTGTACACATTCCAGCCCTAATCCCTCCATGATAACATTTAATTGCTGCTTTTTACAAGCAACCCAGCTTTAAACATAGCAGTGTTAGAGGTGATGTGATAACTCTGAAATAACATCTTATATAAACTCAAATGATTCTCGTCCTGGGAAAACAAATGTAGCCAAATCTCTTAGAATCATTCCTTCTTTCTTGAGTGATTCATTCTCATTCTTAATTTAGTAGAAATTGCTAAATAATAATAAAACTGATACCACACCTGAAAAGGTGAGTCAGCAACACCAACAGATCATTTCCCTTAGACAGGCTGACTGCATCTTTTATATTTTCTCCCAATAAATAACTTTAAAAAGAGATACTTCTTAAATTAGCACTTAGCAGAAATAAAGACCTATTTATTATCTACTAGATAATAGAACAAAAATAGAAATGTGAGGGTGTCCAAGGATTGATGACTTTCCCAGGATTCCAATCTAAACAAAAAATGTTGAGATATCTATGTCTGAAAACACTCCCCTTTTGAGTTCTGCAAAGAGATTTAAAAAAAAATAAAAAACTTCTATAAACTGGAGATAAACATTTTCCCCTGCACTGTCTAATTGCTGTGCCTAAACTGAGCAGATGGGGCACCAAGGTGGGTCTACCCCTCGAGATCACTGAACATTTTCCTATTTAATTGTACTTTGAAAGCAGATTGTTCTGCTCAGGCACCTGTGACCAGTAGCATTTGGGAATTTGCCCATCCTCTTTGATGGAGGTCATCCAACTTGGAGGTCACCCACTTCATCTTTTGTTATGACCTCCTTCCTCCAAATTATCCTTGAAGGTGGATATCTGGTACATCCTGGACATCAGCAGACCTTGCATTTTGATACTTCTGGCCAATCCCCATCTTAAGTCTAATTTAGCCTTAATAGTTACCATTTATTAAACATTATTATATGCTAGGCACAATATTACTAGGAGCTTTGTGAATATCATCAAACAAGAACCCTAATTAAGAGGTAAGTGCTAAAGTCATTTCCACTTTATAAATGAGGAAACTGAGTCTGAGAAAAATTAAGTAACTGTTCCCACATCACTAGGCTAGTAAATCAAGAAGCCCAGATTAAAAACAAGGCCTGTGGCTCAAAGGAGTGGGGCGCCGGTCCCATATACCGGAGGTGGCTGGTTCAAACCCAGCCCTGGTCATAAAAACTGCAAAAAAAAAAAAAAAAAAACCAACAAGGATATGGAACCTTTGTACTAAGTTCTATGTAAACTTACCACACAGTAAATTCTTTCACAGTCCTCTGCCCACTCATCTCTCTTGTTGAACAACAAAGCATTTTGATATCAAGATCTAAAGCACCAAGAAAATAATTCTCTTATGTTACCAACAATGGCTTAAAACGAATGTGTCATGGCATTTTCTTTTGACTCCCCAGCTGATGAAGCTCTTTTTCATTTCCAGGAATCCTCCCAGCCTACCTTAAGAATCTTGTTAAGGGGCTCGGCGCCTGTGGCTCAATTGGCTAAGGTGCCAGCCACGTACACCTAAGGTGGCGGGTTCGAGTCCCCAGCCTGGGCCCGCCAAACAACAATGATGGCTGCAACCAAAAAATGGCCGGGCGTTGTGGCCGGTGCCTGTGGTCCCAGCTACTTGGGAGGCAGAGGCAGGAG
>CAUYQV010179491.1:0-18255 GCA_963574575.1 Galagoides demidoff
CCACCCCCTCGACCTCCCACTGGACTTACACTATTGCCCGCCACGACGCACTTCCGACCTCACCTGAGGCAGTGCATACCCAGGTACCCGTGCTAGTACTCCCCACCTGAGGCAGTGCATACCCAGGCACCCGTGCTAGTACTCCCCACCTGAGGCAGTGCACAACCTAGGTACCCGTGCTAGTACTCCCCACCTGCGGCAGTGCATACCCAGGTACCCCTGCTAGTACTCCCCACCTGAGGCAGTGCATACCCAGGCACCCATGCTAGTACTCCCCACCTGAGGCAGTACATACCCAGGTACCCATGCTAGTACTCCCCACCTACAGCAGTGCACAACCTAGGTACCCGTGCTAGTCCTCTCCTCTGCATCAGTGCACAACCTGGCCACCTATGCTAATACTCCCTTCCTGAGGCAGTGCACAGCCCCTGTACCTGTGCTAGTGCTCCCCTTCTGTGGGTGCATCTTCTTAAAGCTGAGCCAGGAATCTGGGGATCACCAGGAGTCACTCCACACCTGCTTGTAAGCACATTTCCGGCCATTTTCTAAGATGTCGGTGAATTTCTCATTCTCAGTGATGTGTCTAGCCACTTTTAACATGGTTAGGATTTGCAAATCCATGGCCATGCCTATATAATCACTGTTTTCTAAAAATTCTATAAATTCTGTAAAGTTAACCACAGTTTTACAAATTATGTAAAGATAACCACATCAAAGAATTTAAAAATGTTTTTAATTACACAAGTTATGTTTCATCATAGTGTGAATGAAAATGGTTGCTTTGTTAGGACATAGTGTCAACATAATTTCAATCTTCTAATAGCTCCAAGGGCACTCTACAAACTGTGCTTACCATACGGAAACAATATCTTTAATCAGTTGAGATAGGAAGTTCATATCTTAAAATACAAAGAATTATAAACAGAGAACTTACTTTTAGATAGAGTCTCTACCGTTATGTGTTGAAATGTGTGCGTTACTTTTAAACACACTGGAAAAACTGTGTAGCTCAGAGAAACCCCGAAGAGCAAAGCGCTTCTGTAGAGGGTCTCTGAGGGATGATACGTGTTCAAATATCCAGACTGAATGGGGGGAGTCAAAGAAAATGTGATGGCTGGAGATGAGAAAACAGGAAAGGAGCCGCTGCCTGTAATTACAGACAGGACAGAAAGGCAAGGACCAGCCCCAAGTTCCTATTTCCAAATTGCTCCCAAGCTCTCCCTTTCCATCCGCTCCCTCTCGTCCTGCCCCCTACAATTCCTTGGGAGAGTAGAATTCCATTAAATATAAAAACAAACAGAGGAAAGAAACTTTCTGGGAAGCAGGAAAACACACGGGCTCTAAATGCTCTTTTGTCCGCAATGACGGTGGAGAAGGATCATCCCAGGGAACATTTCTCTCCCATTTCCACAGAGACTCAGCCCTGCTGTGCAGCCCCACTCACCACCCTTCTCTGACTCCCCTATGAAAGAATGACAGGGAGGAGGGTGTGTTTGAATCCTCTGTGAACTCCACGACCCATTTCAAAAGATGAATCTTAATTTTTTCTCTTTAATTTTTTATGAGGAAGTTTTTTGTTTTGTTTTTAATGAATCATCAAAAAGAAATGAGGATTTTCTTTGCAAGAGTAGCTGTTTTTGGACGTTATTTAATCTTTCCCAGAAACACAGTCATCTGAAAATTGCATACAGAAAATTAGAAATTAATAAGAAATCAGTAGACCCTCAACATTAAAAGTATTTCCTAGACTAAACTTAAATCCTACAACAAAATTAAATTCTGTAAGTTGCTCATCTGGGAAATGGAACTGTTAAGAGTCATAAAACTACACAAAAATATAGTCTGCCTGTCATGAGCTTGATTATCACTTAAGTAGAGCCATGTAACGTGAATCAGTGAACGGTTAGACACTAGGGACATGCCCCGAGTTAGTCACGGCTGGGGTACCATCAGGCCAGTGCCACAGCGTAGACCGTATAGTGTCAAGACACAAGCTCACACAAAGGCTAGGGAACAGAACACTCTTAGGGTTAGGTCAGATGGCGAATGGTGAGAGCATGGCAGAGTATTAGGCAGAGGTGAATATTCAGGAATAATTTACAATGGTTTTATGACGTTTTAGACTGCTACATTTTTCCCCAAGTGGTCCACAATCAATTGCAAAGATATTTGAGATAAGCAGGATTCAGATCCCTTAATGATTCTTAGAAAAATAATCTCGTCCATCTGACTGAGCACATCCCCGCCCCTCTACAGGCTGTGACTCAGGGGCTGCTGGCTCACACGGCAGGGCAGGGACTCCGTGACCTCACATATCACCTATTAGAATGATGAGCTGAAAGATGACCTCATAGAGCTGAAAGCCGTTTCTCTTAAACTTTCAAATGTTGGAACAACTCATCCCTCTGAAACACCACAGAATGAAGGCGCCCTCTCCCACATCCCAGACCCCCCTTTACAGCTCAACATCTCTGCTCCATCAAATCTGTTTATATGACTCACCAATCCTTAGTATGAGATTGGCAAGTCTTTTTGAAATAAACTTCAGTTTGTCAATAAATGTTTAAAAGTTGCTGAATATTCAATAATTGAGACATGAAATAGCAGAGCCCAAAGTTCCTGGCCTTTGGATGAGGGTACCTAACTCAGAGCCCGGCTCACAGAAAGGCCACACAAGGAGGGGTGCAGCCTCTGTCTCCACAGGACCGTCTCCCTTGGGAGTGGCCACGTTGCTCCTTGAATCACACTGAGATTGCAAGCAGCTGGGCGCCTCAGCCTTTTCCTGTTTCTCCTGTTATAAGGACAACCTCCTCTTGGCCCCATATGTGTATCTGCTTTTGCAGAGGAGAATTGCATTTATTTTTAGTCTACCTTGTATATATTTCCACATTTTTGACAATAATCATTTAATATATTTGTAATAAAATTGCATGTGCTTGTGAAACAATATGTGGTGGTCACCATCAGCACAGGAGGCCCCACAGAGCGACCCACGCAAACCTGCTGGTGACCACGACAGTTTAGCCCAAGTTCCTGCAACCATGAGTCCAGTTCCTGGTGAGGGGGTGGGAAGACCAACCCTCTGTTCATCCCCCCCCTAGCTTTCAGAAACTCCATCCCACACTGCTTTCCTGAGCTGGAAGCATGGAAACCCCAGCAGTAGTGCTGAGGCTGGGGACTCACAGCTCTGTGCAGTGGGGCAGAAAGAAACAAGTGGGTGGACCAGCTTACAAGCACGGAGTGTAGGAGACGCATTTGCAGCCGTGAGATGGACACAGGCTTTATGGTGACTCAGCCTCAGAGAGGACATGGTAAAGATGAGAGGCAGGTTTAGCAGGAGGCCGAGCTGGACAGAGGGTGGGCTCAGGCTCCGTGCACTGTGCCAGGCATCACGTGTGTCATTTCACCGAGATAGCGAGGAACCCGAGGTGTGAGGTGGAAACCGGGGTGCGTGCAGGCAGCCATCTCGGCAGGAGGAGGGCTTGGTCTCCCCACCCCTCACTGGGGATGGGACTTCATGGCAGCAGGAGCTCAGGCTAAATTGTCGTGGTCAGCAGCTGGTTTGCAGGGTAGCTCTGGGAGCCTCCAAGCAGCACTCCACGCACCGCGCCCAGCACAGCCGCAGGTTCCGAAGTCTCGGAGACTTGGTGCCTTCTCCTCTCTGCTCAGGTGCATCTGGTCTCAGGTCAGAGTGCGGCGCCCCGTGGGCACTCAGTGGAGGCCTGTGGGCAACGTGACCCCAGGCTCCTGGGGTGCTGTTACTTTATAAGTTAGCTTTTCCAAGCCTGGGTGTCCCTTCTTAAAGGTCACAATCACACTAAGTGGTACGTGATGGGAAGTAAAGAAAACAGCAGGCTGGAAACATCTGTGGGCGCGAGGTCTCTGTGCTAGAAGCCACGCAGCTTTTCTCCCGGCTGCTGTTTCTCCTAAAGCTTGCTTCTGTGATTTATGGGTACACAGGCGGAAATTCCGAGAGAATATAAGTGTAATTCATCATAGACAAAGCTTGGATCCATCATATTAACAATAGATTTGAAGCCTGAGGATGATATGTCTGATAAAATTCCAAAAGGATTGAAAGTTTAAATATTTCCAACATATTAAAAACTAAAAAAAAAGAAAGAATCCTCATCCTTCTTGTATTTTCCAAAACGTTTTCTTTAAACTCTTCCAAAATGCTAGCTGAAGGGCAAAATAAAGCAGAGAAAATGTGTTTCTGTTTAAGAAATGTTAAAATAAATATGTAATGATTTCTTGGTCAGAGTTTTCCTTTCCCAAGATAAAAATAATTAGAAATCACATGTGATAATTATTAATGCTGCCTGTGCAGACTGAAGCACGGTATCTCGGTGACAGTTTACAAGCTGACAAGTGGGACCGTGAAGGACTGAGACTTCAGGGGTCTGGGAGCCACACAGAGCTCTGCCGGAGGCCTGAAGGTCTGCGTGGTGAGTCTCCTGGTGTGGAACTCACACACCTCCAGCTTTACCACTGATACCCGTGGTGCTGTCCCCTGTGACTGTGGATCAGCAGCACCTGTCGCTGCCGTGTGCTACCAGACGTGGGTTGGTTGCACTGTTTGACAGTGATTTTTTCAGAAATGTCTTCCCACCACTCACTCCTTCTACTCTTCTCCATGAAACCTACAATAAATATTCTGCCCCAGATGAATCCCTCTGCTGTGGATGACCCCTGGACATGGCAGTTTGCGTCCATTCATGATGTCTTCATGGGTCAGGTGCAGGAATTTGGGGTACAGCTGTGGATAAGGTAGATGAAGTCATCACTTCCTAACAGTGGAGACAAGCAAACACAAAGCACAGAGGAGCATGGAACACACACACACACCACTCACAGAGGAGCACGGAACACACACACACACACACACACACCACTCACAGAGGAGCACGGAACACACACACAGACACACACAGACACCACTCACAGAGGAGCACGGAACACACACAGAAACACCACTCACAGAGGAACACGGAACACAGACACACACACACACCACTCACAGAGGAACATGGAACACACACACACACACACACACACAGCACTCACAGAGGAACACGGAACACACACACCACTCACACAGGAGCACAGAACACACACACACCACTCACAGAGGAGCACAGAACACACACACACACACCACTCACAGAGGAGCACGGAACACACACACACACACTGGTTTGGTGGACGGGAGGTACGTCCAGAAGAAAGGGCTGGTGTGAAGCCGGCAGCCTGCAGGGTGCAGACACCCAGGAAGGGCCAGTGAGAGGGTGATGCCAGCCAACCCCGCAGCAGGAACCCTACCCAAGTTGTGCTGAAGGTATTTAATTGAGGCCTTTAGATGTTTCTAACAACATGCAGATTTTTAAGAGTGAGTGACTCTAAAGAATTATGCAAAAAAATTACCTGTGTGCAAAGAGTGAATTATTACAAGTCTTGCCACCTTATGGGCGGCATGGTGAGGTTGAGTAAACACCGTTACTAATCTAAACTGGACCATGGGAGCATGCTTCCCAGTCTCCATCTCCCTGCTGTCTAAAGCCTGTCCCCCTCTGCCACCCCCGACCCCAGGCTGTCCCTCTGTGCTGCCAGAGCAGCACAGGGGCCCCAGCCTGCCTGGGGTGTCCCAGACCCTGCTCTTCCCCACGTCCCCAACCCTCGGAGGCTGAATTAGAATCGCATAAGGGACTTTGAGTTGTATTAGCGGCCACTTCACCTGGAGTTTCTGATTAAGTTTTCCAGGCCTGTTCCATTGCTGTTTTATTTTTTTCATAGAACTTTTCACCATCTGAAATTATATATAATAATTCCAGGAGAGCCAAAAATGAGTCTGTCTAGCTTAACCCTGGGTCCCTGCCCCAGGACCCAAGGAGAATCCAGAGATGAGTAGGAACTTCTGAAGGAAGACTTTATGGCCTCAACACCATTCACGTGAACTTGGGTCTCCTGCTGACACTTGGCGCTGCACACCTGCAGTCTCCAGGAGCACCAGGGTGTGTGATGACCACCAGTCGGGAGGAAGCCCAAGTGTGTGGTGTAAGATGGTAGGAACTACAGCAGAACCTCCACAGCTGACCCTCCCGACACTGACCACCTCCTTACGCTGCCCTAATTTTCATAGACTGGACATGCACCCCGTGTACGTATCAGCACAGGAGGCCTAGTTCCTTATGTTCACACCTCCATATGTTGACAGGTTTGTTACTGTTCCTTGGAGGAGCAACTGTCAGAGGTTCACACCTTTTGGGCCTTTGGAAGAAGGTGTAGAGTAAAAATATAAAATAAAATAAAACAAAAACCTCTGTTAAACTTATTAATTATCTTTGACAATAACCATCATCAGAGTTCGACTCCTCAGATAATATAGTCTAGAAGCAGCATTCAAGGCTTGGTTGTAAACGATCCCTAGGTTGTCCCCCTGAACTCACAGGTTCATTTTCCTCACAGGTGTCAGGCCAAGAGATGACTCAAGTAGGTTGAAACAGAGTTTTGTTGTTTGGCAGAAGCAGGAAGAGACGGGGTTCGTGCTCAGAGCAGTGCGTCCCTGAGGCAGGGTGAAGCTGTCTGACGGGCTGTGAGGGGGCAGGGCCTCTGCAGGGCGCAGGCATGTTGGGGGTCCAGCTGCCACGCAGGCCGTGTCCTCTCACATGCTGCATGTTGCAGAAATGGGGATTTAGTGTCACGATGAGGGAAAAACCGATTAGACTCTGCAGATCCCTTCCAGTTTGCCTGAAACCAGATGTTTCTGCTCCCTTGTCTAATTCACATCATCAGCTACATACACTGTAGTTGGACAAAGGTTCTGTGAGACGGCCTGTTCCACGAGGTCAGGAGCATGTCCAAAGCTGGGCCCTGACCCTCACCTGGGCCCTGACCCTCAACTGTCCTTAGCTACCTGGGCCCTGACCCTCATGTGTCCTGGGACATGTGGGTCCTGACCCTCACCTGGGCCCTGACCCTCACCTGGGCCCTGACCCTCACCTGGGCCCTGACCCTCACCTGGCTTAGGCTTCCTGGTCAAGAAGGCTTGAGAGAGGAAGCAGAAAATCATCATTAGAAAGATTTTCTGTTTTTTTACAAGCAGTGTTCCTGGCATCAGTTCACCAGACGTCCCGATTCTATGAGCTGGTGGGAGACCAACCCATCCCCTGAGAAGCAGAGCCCTCTGATGGCAGCTCAGCCCCCCAGGCCCGAGGTGTGGGGCTGAGTGAGGCTGGGAGCTCGGTGTAAACAGCGGGGTGATGGAGAAGCCGGAGGGACGGAAGGACGAGGAGTCGTGGAGACCCCGACTGCCTTCACACAGGCAGTCGACACTCGGTAAATATTTGCTGAATACATGAATTAAAATTTTGATGTAGCCATTTTTAATTTAACTTATAAATTCTAGTAATAACAAATTTATCCTTATTAATTCATTAGGTGACTTTGCAGCCCTATTTAGTTTGAAATGTTTCTTTACTCCACATCTACATTATGTAGAATAACGACCAACTCACATTCAGAGTCTTCATTCTTGAAGAGCATAAAGTTTATTTGTAGACAAGTCATGTTTGGACGAAACATCAAATAGCTTTATCTTAATCAGAAATTCTGAGCTGTGCAGGATGAGGGTGAGGCATCTGCACAAGGCCAGGCTGTAATCCTGTCATGACTGATAAGTCTCCCAGCCGCTGACCAGACCACAGGCCACCCTCACCTAGTCCAGCAGCTCCAGTGATGCTGTTGATCAAAATGTTACCGTTTCCTGAGCGACCTGGCCTGGGCAAACAGGGGTGCACTGTCGCTGATAACCCAGGACCACATGCAGTTAATGAGAAAGTGGTTCCCATGTTGTAATATTTCCATTCAGAGTGATAGAAATGAACTCCTGTTAATTAAAAAAAGTTCTTGTAGACTCTTGGCAGCTCACAGAACCCACCATTGGAGAACGGTTCCTCTGCGCAGCGAAAATCGCAGGGGAACCACCACCAGGACTGCAGTGAAGACGAGGGCTCCGGCCCTTCCCCACTCACGAGCGAGTTGGGGGAGAGCGTCCACCTGATGGCCCTAGATCACCATTCAGCAGCCTGGAGGCCACCTCCAAAGGCCTGCTCTGGGGCCCGCTCTTCCCTGCAGGGAAGCCTTCGGTATCGGTGGACGTGACCTGACAACCCAGAGAACATGAAGAGATGGGACCATGGGAAGAAGGAAACCGCCCGACTACCAGCAGTGCACTGGCCGTAACAGGAAATCAGTGACGTGCTCTGTCAATGCAGAAGTCCCCCTGGACACGACACAGGAGAAGTGCAGGAGATGAGGTGGGGGCTTCCCAGGAGGGGGCTGCCCGGCTGCCCTCTGGCCGACCCCCCACCCACCGCACCCTGCGCTCTGCCTGAGCTGCTCATTTCCAGAGGGGCCCCCACCCCCACGTGGTGATTAAGGAGGACTAAACACTCACACAGGGAAATAGCTGGAAGGTCTTTATGGAAAATCAAGTTGGACTCCTTCAGTGGAACATCAGTCACCAGTGATATTTAAAAATTAAGTTGAGCTGTTTGAATATACATTTCAGAAATGCAGCTGGGAGCTTCCCAGTAAAAATATTTAAAACATTGTCACATTCCCAGAAGTTCTCTATAAATCAACAGTATATTCCTTGGTACTCTTTCATACATGTGTTCTAAGTTTTAAGGAATTTTGTGAACTTTGGACATCTTTTATTCCTTTTTTAGTATTTTGGTGTTAAATAATTAATTTGGTTTTCTCTATCAAGATCTTACACACTAACTGAGAAAATGACGTGAAGGCTGTGTTGATCAGTTTGATGGAAGTATTTCAGATTGCATGCGAAAACCCCACACTGTACCCCAGAAGTGCATTAATGTACATAGTTACCATTCAACAAAATTAAAAAAAAAATAGACAAAGAGAAGAAAAATAGAAAAGAATTAGTAAAGAGGATCAACCCAAAAGTCTCAAAAGAAAGAAAAAAATGAAATTGAAGAAATAACCAATGGCATTTGGAAAAAACAATTCAGGAAGACTTCCTGGAACTTAAAGCCTTCAATTCTCATACTGAAAGAGTCCACTTAAGCTCTGGACAATGAGTGGAGAAATGTGCACACACAAAGCTGCTGTCACAACACGTCAGTGCTCTGGTAAGCCGAATCTAAGATGACTGTCAAGATTCCCCACCCTGTGTACAATCCCTCAAGAAAATGAATATGCTATATTTCACTCCTGTGATTAAGTTATCTGACAAAATTAACATTTTAAATAAGTATATTATCCCTGTGGGTCTGACCTAATTACATGAGACCTTTAATAGCAGAGTTTTCCTTAGCTGGTTGCAGTAGAGGAAGACAGAAATTGAAAACACAATTTCTGTCCCCACTCCCTTGTGCCTGTGCCATTGTTGGCTTCAAGATAGAAAAGACCATGAGTCAAGGAGTGGACAGCCAGCAATGAAACAGTACTACAACCACAAGGACCTGGACTCCAAAGATAAGCTTGGAAGAGAATTTTTCCCATAGAATCTTCAGATAAGAACTTAGCTAGCCTGACACTTGATTTCAGCCTTGTGCTGCCCTGAGTAGAGAAACATTCCTGCTGTGACAGATTTCTGAACCATGAATTAAAAACTGAGGCTGTTTTGGTAATTTGCTATGGGACAGTGGAGAAAGAATCCCATAACTCTCAGGCTAGGCACAAGATCTTACTGGCTTCCAAAGAAAAGGGTAAAAAAAGTCTTCATATGCAAGAGCAAGAAGAGAGTAAGATGAGACTTTTCACTGGCATTAATGAAATCTAGAAGATAACGGAGAACTGATCCAATTCTGATGTCAGAATTATTTCATCTCAAAATTCAAAGTATTGACAGAACTATCAATTAAGTGTAGTGTGAGAAAAAAATTGTCATGGGACATGTTGAATATTTTTCATCCAGTGTACCTGTCATCATCAAGCTAATAGAAAAGGACCTCTGTGCAAGCCAGGCCCTAAAGCAAAGAGAGGGAAGAGTGGGGTTCAGGAACTGAGAATTCAGCATGAGAGAGGCAAAGGCGAGGGCAGATCCCAAGTTGACAACTGTATGCAGAAAGCAACCAAGCAAACTGGAAACAGATCAGAATGGCAGATCTGTCTCCATGTTCCTGGTTTCCCAGTGCCCAGCATGCGTGCTGGTACCAAGTTGAGCTGATTAGTGATCACAAATACAAGCAATCTCATACCGTTAATGCAAAGTGAAAATACATCTCAGAGGGCCAGACAGGTCATTCTCCGTGAGTAGAGGAAGATGCCCAAGTCTTATCACATACATCTTTTATCACCTCAATAGCTTGTCCCGCCCTTCTCATTCAGGATTGGCTGCCATTTCCCACCTTTGGGGTGATTGGCAGGTTGAGGTTATAGAATTTGGGGGTGTCCAACCTGAGGCTGCAGGCCTATGCAGATTATTTGAGGCTTGTTTTGCTTATCTGTGGTGTAAGATATTGCAAAAAGTATGCACAGATCTTATTTTCTTTGCTTCACAGTTAGTGTTTGTGTATTTACTGTATGGGCCAAGACAACTCTTATTTTTCCAATGTGTGGGAGAAAAAAAGGTTGGACTGGACACCCTGTCTTAGGTTATACAACAGGTTCCTTATTATGCCTGTGTCCTCCCAGAATCTTTAAGGAAAAATCCACCTATACCATGCTAATGAGATGGTAATGAGCCTCAGGTCAGGTTAAGGGTCACTAGGAGCTCCGTACAGCATATGTTCCCACCAGGGAACAGTTCCCAGCCACAGTTTGGATCATGACACAATTGTGTTTTTTCTCCCTCTGCCCTTAGACACTTCCTTGCCTGCCTTGCCACCCGTTTGCCCTTCTCCAGACCTAACAAGAAGGCTGCGAGAAAGAGTTTTTCTAAAAAGATAAAATTGACAGGTTACCTAATGGAGTGACTATTTTAAGATATTTTGTACAACAGGGGCAGAATTTGAGGCAAAATTAGTAAGAATGTTGTCTGTAGAAACATAAATGATAAAAACAGTATGTTGGGAATGGGAAGTAGCATAGGCATGGCTGGGACAGCCATTCAAGGCAGCAGTTGACAGCGAGCAGACCTCATTCAGGGTGAGTGATGACCAAGTAGCAATATGCACAGGTCACTTGGAAATAGGAATCTGGCACATGCATTCAAGATGGGTTGAGTTGCTTCTGCAGAATCAGTGAGAGGGGTATGAGTGGTTTGAGGACACTATAATTTTTTTTTCTATAGTTAAGCTTGGAGAGATACAGGACTTTGTAAATGAAGCTCACACTTTAACTAAAACAGAAACTGAGAGGAAGAAAGGATGAAGGGAAGGAGGGAAGGGTGGGAGGGAAGGAGAGGGGAAGGTGGGAGGAAAGGAGGCAGGAAAGGTGGGAAGGAAGGAAGGAGGGAAGGAAGGAGAGGAGGGACGGCGGGCAGACAGTGCGCGCACACACACACACACACACACAGACGTGCTTTATTGCTTCATGCACTATCTTCCTGGGAATCCTATTCCTGCAACACAAGAGACATTTCCATAACCACAGCTGACACACTCTTAACTGAGAGGTAACAGGACATTCCTGCTCTCGTTTCTCTTCCAACGCAGATTCCACTTTTCTTAGAGTGATTGAAGAGAAGAGAATTTGAGGGGTGTATTTTATGAAGTAATTGTTAGTTTAAAAAATATTTGGGCAGCAGCAGAGGTGAGAGAAGGTTTCACATTATAGGAGTGACAGCTCACTGACGTTCCGTGGGTTGTCTTTGATCTGTTAACGTGCAAAGCTTTCAGTGGGTTTGATCTAAAAATGATATATTGGGCATTTTTCTTGCCAGAATGTATAATTTTCTAACATGATGTCTTGGCACATGTAATGAAGCTGTCTGGGCCAAGAAGATGATATTTTCAGGATGCCTCTAAGTTTGACTAAACAGGATTGTGGAGGAAAGAAAAAGGAAGTGATAAGAGTACCTTGTTGAGGATGAAGCCAAGGAGAAAAAGGATATGTTGAGACCAAATTGTATGCAGGCTACGAAGTCAAGTTACTTAATGAAAAGAATGTGGCTTTTTAATCCAACAAGCCTGGGTGTGAATCCTGGCTTACCCATGCTGCGTGGTCTTGGGTAATAAAAGACTGATCTACTTTTATTTCCTTCATGAAATGGAGAAGAAAAGTCATAACTTAAGAGATTGTGAAGATTAGATTTTTTGATGTAAAAGGCCTAACATTCTTCTTGGTAGGCATATAATAAACATCACATCTAAACATACACACTCACCCCAATGGGCCACTGGAGAGGACACAGCCAGATCCTACCCCAGTGAAATCCCAGTGAAATCCGTCTCTTTCTCTGTTCTGATTCTGTATCTTTTGAAATGTCTACCTCAACCGCCTCTTGCTGACTCAGCCTGTTCTTTTAAAATCTCACTGAGGGTTTTACCTGATGTCATTGAAAAGAAAATGTAAGGGGGGGGTAGGGGAATGAGCCAGTGGGGAGAGTGGAGAAGGGACGGGGATGGGGGTCACAGTGTATGGCCGTGTATGGGGGGCAGGACACAATTATAAGAGCGACTTTATCTAACAAATGCAATCAGTGTAACCTAATTCTTTGTACCTTCAATGAATCCCAAACAATAAAAAAAAAAAAGAAGAAATGTATACAATATGGTCCCTTCCTCTGTAGAACTCCGGATCCAGCAGGAAACACAGATGGAAAAGAAAATTGTTTGCATAATTGCTCTACTAGACCTACCGGTAAGTAGAAGATGTGGTCACCTGGATAAAGGACTCTCAACTCAGGGTAAGCCACAGAGGGTTTTAACAGTGGGGTGGAGCTCCCTGTGAAGGATTATTCCTGTTGTTTCCAAAATGAGCGGCTGGTGTAAGCTGTTGTATGTGTGACCAGACACCACCTAAACGTGAGGCTGCTTCATGGTCTGGTTTAAACATGGATTCTCTTAATGGGAGGATTGTTCAGGGTGACCACAAAAAAGGTACTCATTTGGGTCTTCCTTCTCTTTCTCTCTCTCTCCACCTCCCTCCCTCCCTTTCCTCCCTTTCCTTTCTTTCCCTCCTGTCTTTGTCTCTCTCTTTTCCTAACTCTCTTTCTTTTCTTTTTATTTCTTTCTCTTTCTTTCTTCTTTTCTTTCTTTCATTCTTCTTTTCTTTTCTCTCTTTTTCTTTAAACATACATTTTGAGAGTCATAAACCATGTCAGATGCTAGGAATACAGAGGTGAACAAAAGAAGTCTTTGCTTCTTGAAGTGTTGGGTCGCTAGCAAGAAAGATTTCCAAGACCTAAAATCAGAGGCAATCGAGAGACACGTCATGGTCAGCAAAATAAGGAAGAAAAAATATTGGCTTGATATGAAAAGCCCTGCAGGTTTTTGTACAGGTAGATGGGGCAGGAAGGGGTTCTGGGAGTTTCTGAAAGGCATGAGGATAAGACTCTGGTTGGTACTTGTGAAAAGGAAGAACATCCCAGGCTCAGGAAAGTGGTCAAGTGAAGCCCTAAATTACAGGCAGAGCAAAGAATTGTGTGGGGAATGGCAAGTGAAACATTTTTTGAGGCACAATGATCTCATTCAGAAGCTGCAGGTGAAACATGCTGCCCAGCTCTCCCCACTTCTTGACATTAGTCACCGATGAACACATTCTGGGGGCTGGCAGGGCCCATCCTCAGCTTGGTGGCTTGGCTTTAGGTGAAATAAGCTAAATCTCATTCGTTCCTTTTGATAATGGCTTCCTACTAATAGCAATGCCCTTCTAAAACTGAATTCCACTTCAAACTTTACAAAGAATTTTCCCATTTAATGCCCTCCCTCTCCCTGGGGTATATGTAATATTACACCCATTGTACAAATGAGCAATGAACAATCCAACAGCCATGCATCTACGAGCACTGTGTGGAAACACAATCCAGAGGTGGACTGGAGGGTCTGGACACTGCTGGTGAAGTGGTGGGATGCTCAAATAGTTTGGACATTCTCAAAAGGAACAATTTAAAGGCAGTGCGTGCTAGGCTGAAAAGGAGACGCTGTCAAAATTCAAACAAGGATGATCTACCTTTAAAGAACAGTGCCTTCTAGGCTCTGTATTAGAACAAAAGCTGTTATATGGTTAGGGAAGAAATTCTAAGAGCAAGTGAACAGAAGTAATAGCATGGTAGTCTGAGTTAAAACATCAGCTGGATTGTTTGAAGTGGGTTGGGGAAGATATGGAAGAATATCCTCTTGAGAAGAGTTTGAAGATGGAAAGTCATGTTCCTTATTGCTCAAAGACAGAAGCAGAAGGACCATTAAAAATAAATCTCTCAGCCAGGTGTGTTCAACCTTTTTGTTTATTTATTTATTTTTTATTGTTTATTCATTGAGGGTACAAGAAACCAGGTTACACTGATTGCATTGGTTAGGCAAGTCCCTCTTGCAGTTGTGCAACTGTGAGAGAGGGTGGGGGTGGGGTCTCGGTGTGTGACGGGCCTTTGGGGGACAGGGCACAATCGCACCCTTTGTGTTTTTGTGTTTCTCTCTTTACCACACATTGGAAGAACAAGAGTTGTTTTGGGTGGCACATCCACACACACTAAGGAAAACTGATGAGAAAAAAAAGGTCTGTGCATACTTTTCATTCTATGCAACACCACAGATAAGCAAAACAAAGTCCTCGCAAAATCAGTAGGAGCCCGGCAGCCGCAGGTTGGATACCCCTGCTCCAGGCCCTCCTGTTCTCATGGTCCTCCAGGGCGAGACTGAAAATACACAGCTGACTCACTTTCCCTTCTGAGTCTAAGCTTTGTCCCACTTACTCCTCTTTGTCATATTCAAACTAAAATTATCACCCCAATCTTTCTTGTCAACCTACTCTATCCCCCATGTCCCCTCTTAAGACACCATGCTTATTTTCTTTGTTCAAGAGAACCTATAATCTAAAGAATTCCCTCTGACTTAGTAATGTAATATCCCCCATCTTGGTGATCTCCATGTTAAACTCTCAGTTCTTAGGAAATTACTAGATCTCGGGCATCAAAACACCATTAAAAATGTGTCTAGTACAATCACTCACCCAGTGACTGATAGTTGTCTGCACCCTCTTTGACAGATTGTCTGATAAAACTATACGTTCTATACTTGGACAGTGACAGGAAACACATTTCTAACCAAGGCTTCATGTTTCTTCACTGGGCAGCTATTAATCATTAGCAATTCCCACGTCCTGAGCGCCACAGAGAAATTCTGCCTTTACTGCTGCTTTAAGATCTTTCAGATAAGTGATGTAATACTATCTCCCTCCAAGCCCCATGCTGAGTACAAAAAGCTCCCTCCCCTTGCACAGCTGCAGTTCTAACTATTTTTATGTGATGTATTTTAGTCTGTTCCCCACCCCACCTCATACGGGTCACTCCATTCAAAACAAACCGCAATTAAATGTGGTAAGCCAGCTGTGTTCTGCCAGCGCATAATAGAATGAAACTTCTAGTTCATTTATCATTTTGCATTTTCAAGGGAATATTTTAAATATTTAATCTGGGGAAAATTAAGTCAATGAATCTGTAGTAAACACATACTGTTTGCTTTCCCACCTTCCATTCCCATTTTAGGAGGAAATGGACACAATTGTTAGTTGGAGACGTCCACTCCCCTACTCTCAGGCTGTGTGGTTTGAGTCAGGTTCACCTCGAGTCCTACTCAGTGGCCCCTGCAACATGGGCCAGTCCTGAGGATTGGTTCAATGGTGAGCTCCTGAACTAAGTAATCCAGCATGACCTGGGTGATCACCATGCTTCAACAGCAGGTGATCATTGTTATGCTGGACTTGAACCTAGAAAAATGTGGCCTCAGAGCAATAGATTGAGCCAGCTGGTAGCTAGGAAGACAGGGTCAGCACAGAAGGACAGCTGAGATACAGAGAGAAAGGGAACCTACACCCAGACAGCATTGCTTAAGTACCTATGCAAGTGTATCTGAAGTCAGATGGACTCCTGGGGGCCTGGGTCACATAAAGCAATGCCATTTTCTAGACAAGTCAGTTCCAATCAGGTTTTTTGTTATTTAAAATCGAAAAAATCCCAATGAATAAAAGATTATAGTGTAGTCAAGAACTTGGGAAAAAATATTAAAGACTGTTTGTGTTGGTTCTGATGCAAGTCAGCAGGCAATTTCTGGACCTGTTTTGCCACTGGTAAAATGAAGACCTTCAAGTCCATTATCAAGGAAACCCATGTGACTTCTCCAAGGACTTTCAAGAACACTTCACAAACCCAGCATTAATATAGATATATGAACAACGGAAGTTAATCCTGTCGTTTCTTTACTGAAGGATACAACAGGTAAGATTTTGAAGATGCTCTATGGAGGCAACACTAAACTGAGACTCGGGACCCAGGCAATAAATAAAATTGCTGGACCCTTGAAACCTAACCTGGAATTTAACACATAATATGCTCTTGGGAAATATGTGTTACATGAACAGATGAATGCCTGAATAACTTACCCTGCAGCTGACCGTTTTTCCAAACTCAGTCTTTGGAATCAAAACACATTCAAAGACAGAAAAGTGAATGAGCTACCACCTCACCCACAGGCCCCATGAGACAGAGCTTGGTGTTGCACTCCCATGAGCTTCCCTACGGGACCCCATGGATGGTCCTGAAGAGGAGCAGTGCTCTGGCAAAGAGGTTGTCCAGAAGACCAAA
Organism: Galagoides demidoff; assembly: GCA_963574575.1. NCBI lineage: Eukaryota > Metazoa > Chordata > Mammalia > Primates > Galagidae > Galagoides > Galagoides demidoff. Next base: position 16,709 of record CAUYQV010179491.1, read on the forward strand.
ATGCAGTTTTACAGGACACACTAAAACCAGACCTATGACTTGCTTATTTTCCCAAAGCCCCCACACTGTCATGCACCCAATACCTCCAATACAGTAAAAGACTGACACAACCCAAGAAGCCCCAGAGGAAGGTGGGGGCTTCCCAGAAGTCTTCCCAAATGGAGCTTTGTCTATCTGTCCGCTGTTACAAGCTCTTATCCCACGGTGAAGCAGAGCAATGACCCTCTGTGAATTGCATCAGCTTACTCTGACTTAGAGGACTTGGTGCATTTTTACAAATAATAAATCAAGAGGAGATGTTATAAAAATGAATCTGTAAACACTGAAATTGAGTGTAATCATGAGCAAAACATAGCTTAGACTAATGAAAAATAAATTATGCTGGAATGCAGAACAGGATGTATCCCTCAGCCTGACCACAAAAAAAACAATACAAAAATTTTTTTTTTAATGTCAGTGAGAGAAAGAGCCTACATATGCCTCTGGACTTAAAAATATAATAATGAAACACTGCCAAACTCACCTCTAAACCAGCTTAATTGGGTATGAGTACAGTTGACCCCCTTGAGCTAGAAAATAATAACAATATTGTAATTTCTCTGACGAGCTGCATTTCTTACTCCGAAATCTTTCTCATTTTTCTCTCCCTCCTCTATTCTTTTCTTGTCAGGAAGAATAATACAGACTTGCCAATTCCTCGGGATACACTTCACCCAGATTTGCTGAGCTATATGCCTTCATTTCCCCCCAAAGACAGTGCTGATAGCAATTTTGGATTTGGGGGCCAGGTCTTTATTACTTCCTCATTATCACAATGTCTTTTATTTCTACTTAAATTGCAGATTCAATTCAGTGACACCATCTCTGCGGCCAGTTACTGGTATTATCTGAAAGACATTGCCTTTGAATCTTTCCTGGCCAGCTCATTAACTTTTGAACTTTATTCTGAAGAATTTGCTTTGTTTACACATTTGCCTCTTTCTGAATATCTGAGAGGAATACTACATAGCCTATCCACATTCACCCAATCTTCCAAACTGAGAATTCAAGTTTTCAAAGAAAATCTGTATCTACATAGATAGATCCCTTGCAAGTTGGGCTCCCATCTTGAGTCACACCCTCTTAGCCTCTGTCACCTTTATGTGGTTCATATCTTTAGTCCTGAGCCACTTACCTCAACCCATCCTGAGCCATTCTAATGGACTCTTGGGTGTACTTGTCCCCATGACCTCTCTGGTTTTCTCATCTTCTTAACCCAACTTGTGGCAGCCAATCTCCAAGATGACCCTGTGACTCTGGCCTCCTGGTTTTCATACTCTTGAATAAGGCTACGACCAAAGGAATACTGAAAAGATAACTTTCAAAGATACATGTAGGCCATAAAAGTTGGAGTGGCTTTTGCTTTACCCTTTCTTGGATAACTCAATCTGGAGATGCCTCCATGTTGTGAGGACACTCAAGCAGCCCTGTGCAGAGACCTCACACCAACAACCAGCAATAACTCGTCAAACATACAAGCCAGCCAGCCCAGGAGTGGATCCGGCAAC